>JBBPMV010000128.1:0-29828 GCA_038090495.1 Heimioporus retisporus | reverse complement strand
GATCAGGGCACGGAAACTGCCGTAAAAGATGCGGAAGGAGATGTTGTAGAGCCACGCGCCGTGCACTATATGCATCACCGAGAGAAGCTACGGAGCGTTAGCGAGGCACAACGCCGCAATATGTGCATACGTACATGTCCGTAACACGTCTTGGGGCGGAGTAACCCGACCTGTTTGTCCACCACCGAGCCTGGCCGGCTTTTCTTGCGATTGAAAGCATACACTTTGTCGACCTGGGTGCACTGCGAGAACTGTGAGAAAATGCGAGTCGAGGAGACCCGTCGGACCCGTTATCAAGACCACCTCGGTGTAGGGCAATATCCTCGAGGATTCGTGCGTCGGGCAAATCATCGTGTGCAACGTAGCTATCTCTCTCATCCCAAGGAACCGTGTATAGCTCGCTTCAGTCCTGCTGCGGAGACATTCTCGTGCGGTACGCGTCGCAAGACCAGTAATGGTCGGATACAGCCACACCACGTTGCCTGTGAGATTTCGGGTGTTCACTCGCGCGATGTGCTGCAACGCATGGTCCGGATATGCATTGCTCGAAGGCTGAGGCAAGTGGTTAATGAACGCGCCGTACGAATGGAAGAACCCATACCTGTCTACACTATGATTGAACGAGTCCGCGTTATCGTCGGGCTTCGTGCTCAGCACCGACAGTATGATAATTCAGAGATAGATTAACGCATTCTGGGGGCTCCAAACCTTGGGTAGGCTCAAGGGCGCTTAGGCAGCTCGAGAAACAGTACCGTCAAGGGTATCGATTTCGCTGGCGTATTCGGCCAGGGTGTCCCGTCTGTTGATGCGTGTGGATAAACGACTTCGCAGTAGAGGCGAAGAGTATCATCTGGAACAAGTATGAATAGTGACGCCAGGGCTCTCGAAAACCACAAACCACTTTCTGGACACGAGCATGTTGAGGCGCAAAGACATTCATGTATTCGATGGCCAGTCTTGGAGTGCGTGTGAGATCACGCGCGTGAGAGGGTGAAAGGGAATTACTGAAGCTTGTGTTGCATTTCCGCCACTTGGTTGGGATCACGGAGGCCGATCTTGAACACATCCTCGAGCTCGATGAGCACGTCTGGATTGTATCTCTCGTGTCCAAACGTGGGGGTGCGCCGTGGGGTGCTCGGTAATGGAAATTTCTGGGACTAGCGTCAAGGGAGTAGTACTGGGTTCGTCTAGAGATCGATGAGACGTTGTATGAAAGTACCCATGAAATAGGGAGGAAAAAAACGTACCGTTTCGTTTGTAAGATACAGAACAAGATCTGAATGTGTGCTTGTATTTCCGGTAGCATCTCAGGGAGATTGGCAACGTCCGTGCGTGTACCTTGGTGCGTCGTCTCGGCCAGAAGACTTCTATCGACGAGGCGTATCAAATACGTCGTGTATAAGAAAGGAGGGATGGACAGGGACTTTTGTCCATGGGGTCTCGTGTGGAACGACGACCTTGGAAGAGTAGGCCATGGAAGTTCAAGGTGCCGTGCCACGTGACAACATTCTCACGTAAGATGAACTCGCTCGAACACAAGCGCTTGAGTCGTTTGAAGAACTTGAAGTGCCCAGGCAAGGCAGATCGCAGTAATGCCTTGTTCATGCTTGAATCCCCGTGAGTGTCTTCCTACTTGTTCCAAAACTGCAGGAAAGAGAGGTGAAGGGCCCACACAGCACATATAAGTAGTATAGAGTTGGGCCCAAACCCAAATCCATCATTCTCCCCGAGTTGCGCAGTGCATCGTTAGGTCTTCCACCTACAGCATCTGCCCATAGATCACTTCCGAATAAGCATCCAACCAGAGCACTTCAACAAGCCCGACCTGAAAATCGCGCAAGGTGCCAATGGGGTGACGCTAGCCATGTAAATGACAGGGACGAGAAGAACGACAGAGGCCACGGAAGCGACCACCACCTCTTGCTGTTTGTTAGCACCGTAGTACCTACTGTAGGATGCACAAGACTTACATGGATCTTCTTTATCTGCCGGCATTGCGGTGGTTGGTCAGCGCCACGTTGCGGGAACGATGGTGGATGTACGTGGAGTCTCCACAGAAGGACATTGCTCGTAGCAATGCTTTCGCCGGACCCGAATGCAAGTTCATTCTGACCGTTGGTATGACTGGCTGAAATCCGACCATACATAAGGATCACGAGAGATGGCTGCATGCGTACAATGCTCACCAGCCCAAACGGATTGCGCGCTACTTGAGAAATTGCTTCTTCGAACTAACTTCGACTGGGTGTCACGGGCAGGTATGCATTGGATTCGGTAGTAGCCAACATGACATTCTTGATCCAGTTTACACCAAATAGTGACATGGCGTACCTTGAGTTATTACTCGTGAGCGGGAGAGTGTGGAATAGTAACAGGCGTAACGTACAGATTCATAATCGTGTACTTAACAGGCCCTCCAGTCTCCGATGTTGTAGAGTTGGCGATAGCTGTCGATATCTTGTCGTGGATTGATATCCCTTCAGAGATTGAAAAGCGTGATAGACTATACCTGTTGGTAAATCCAGACATGCCACCGGGCAACCAAAGTTACCATTGGTGCAGGGGGTCGACTGATGATAATTAATTGGTGCTAGCAAATTTATTGTCTGCGGTTCAACACTTGTACTATCGTCGTGTTCAGCGAGCACATCACAAGGTGCGACATCATTTTCGACGTGGTTTCGTTCCCTCCTAAACTGCTATCAGGTATTGATCACACGCAAATTGAAATGATGTAATGATTACCTGGTGGTGTAAATGTCCAATTGTTTGGACGCTTACAATGTCACTGCCAGTGATAAAATCATTAATGTTGAGATTAGCAGTAGTCGCCCAGTATAATAGGTAGCCGTTACAGGGGAGAATGCAATGGTCCGAGTCTCTTTGTAGCATGAGACATGAAGTCGTGCTCGACGTTTCGCTCTGGCGAGACCCTGAGAGTGACGCTGCGTGTAAGTTGAGGGTGGGGAGCGAGACTGGCGCTGGCAGACATACCTGACCACGCACTAGTCATGCTCACTCTAGTACGTGCGCCCATATCTGCGTTCGGGGGTGATGGGGCTGACGTGCGCACGTGCAGTGCGGACAGGTTCACGCTGACGGCGGCGGCGGTGGGGAGTGAAATGGTGGTGCACCCGGCGGACTCTGGATTTGTGCCTACGAAATGTGGCGACGGGGGGCGTAGGGACGCCAACGTCTACGCCGACGCCGACGACGTAGGACTGCGCGAGTGCCAACACGTCGATGTCTCTCCGACAGCGGCGCGGGAAGCAAGCATGGTGTGTGGGCTCGATATCGGAAAGCTTCAGGCACGTTCAGTTCGTGTTTGTAATGTGGCTGGTAGTGACAAGGGTGTCGACGGAATTGTAAGAGGGTCGCGTATGTGTGGGTGGGTGTTTCTTCTCTTTTTGTTTGTAGATATAGATGGGTGGAAGGGGGGGACGTGTGTCGATGTCGATGCGTGTGCGGGTGTGAGAGAGGTTGGAATATTAGGACGGGTGTGCATCTCGAGCACTGGCTCGGTGAGGGGAGGACCTGTCCAGACACGGTTAGGCAGACGAGAGGATCTGAGTGCGCTACAGGTGCATGTGCTGCTTGGGCGAATAAACGCGGGATGGGCGTCGAGTATGCCGACGTACGTGGAGGGGCCGCCCATGCGATGGTGCGTCGCCGAGGGGAGAAGGCGCACAGGAAGGGCGCTGGCGTCCGAGCAGAGATCACGACATTTTTTCTCACGCAAAATGAATGGCGAACGCAAGAAATGTACGGTGCTGCCACAGACTAAGTACCCAGGGGAACTCGATCCCGGCTCGAGGTCGAACCCGAATGGATGAATCGTACCTGATCATCTTCAAGTGTCATTGATTGCATCCCCGAAATCATTGGCGCCAAGGTTCACCCGCCGGCTCTCAGGATTTGTGCACTTCCTGAACATGATGGAAGCCCGCCGAGGGGCGGGAACACTGAGGGGACGAACAGAGGAACTCGCGAAAACGATGGATTGATGATCTAGCTACGATGGCCCGCCTTATATATCTGGGCGGGCGCGATAGTATGCCAGATCGGTGAGCACGTGAGCATATGCCTGATCAGTATGTCAATACGTCAGCCGTTCAGCCGCCTGCCTTACACATGACCTTGACCTCGACTGCATTCGATGATCCGTTCGACCTCGTCGAGGACATTTCTCTAAATACCACATCGCGCCTGGGTCACATTCTACTCAGTGGTCTGGCGGGAATACACTAACACTTAGATGCTGTTTTTGAATACCTAGTATGACGATTGATTACTGATTGTGCACTCGGATACTTGAGTGTCAGCGGCTTCGACTGCTCATGTCCAGTCCAACCAGACAGAGGCCTTGATATATAGGCTAGGTGGTGTATATCTCTGCTTCAACGCGGGAACACGAGTGTAGATTTCATTGCCGACATACGATAAGAGACATGCAGCTCCTTCAAGGTTATGGAGTACATCCCATAGATATCCCGGGCCCTCACCGACGGAAGTTCTGTCTCGGTTAGATATATGAAATCTGGAATTCAATAAAAGAGGAATCTATGCCGAATTCTTTTCCTTCTCGGCAAGCGCGATGGGACATCTAAATAATGAGCCAGTTCTGCAGGATGTGGGCGCACCCGAGCTTCACCCAGCCCGTAGATGTGTACGCAGCACATACATATACCATAGTTGGGCCCAAACCCAATTCCACCATTCTCCCTGAGTTGCGCAGTGTTAGGTCTTCCGCCTACTACAGCATCTGCTCGTAGATCACCTCCGACTCGATGAGCTTCCGGCCACAGCGCTTCCAATAAGCCCAACCCAGAAATCGCGCAAGGTGCCTTTGGGGTGACGTCAACCATGTAGATGGCAAGGATGAGAAAAACGACAGAGACCACGGAAGCGACCATTGCCTTTGCTGTTTGTTAGCATCATAGCACATGTTATGGGATGCATAAGGCTTACAGAGATCTTGTTTATCCGCTGACGTTGCGATCGACGTGGTGGGGACGACGGTGGATGTACGTTGAATCTCTACAGGACACTGCTTATAGCAACGCTCCCGCTGGACCCAAGTCCAGGTTCATTCGGACCGTTGGTATGGCTGCCTGAAATCCAACCGTAAGGATCACGAGAGATGACTCCGTGCGTACAACGCTCACCAGCCTAGACATATTGCAAGCTACCTGAGAATTGCCTCTTCGAACTAAGGTTTGACCGGGTTTCACGGACGGGTATGCGCTGGACTCGGCAGCAGCCAATATGATATCCCCAGTCCCATTTACACCAAATAGCGACATTTTGTATCTTGAGTTATCACTCATGAGCGGGAGCGCGCGGAATATCAACAGGAATGACGCACAGATTCATGACCGTGTACTTAACAGGCCCTGCAGTCTCCGATGTTGTAAAGTTGGCGATGGCTATCGATATCTTGCCATGGATTGAAATTCTGGCATCAGAGATTGAGAAGCATGCTAGACCATGGACGTCGGGAACGGATGCTCCTGCGTGTCAAGTGTAACACGGCCCACATGCGTCAGTGCATGGGAATTTTCTTGACCAGGTCGAATGCATCGTCGAACACGGTCGAGCCAAAGGACACATCAGCCTTGACCTCGGTAACTTCAGAGATGCGACAATTGACGCTGGGAGGAGCGCTTCTCGTGACCTGCGTGGAGATATATTCCCCCGGTCAGCGCCGCCGTGATGCCCCACCTCCGAGGGTAAACCCATTTGGCCAAGAGCGGGTCTTTGAAGAACACTCCCTGGAAGACTCAAGCGGGCCAGGCTGGCAGTGGGGCGAGAACACCGCCAGTTGTCTCTGACCGGCATCCTGCCCTTTGCTGCTCCGCTCCATGGTCGTGTCGTGCATAGGTGTTGCTTTCCCTATTTCCAACCTGTTTCTTACAGTATCACTCTATCCGGCTATCATGTTGGCTAGGCGACAACTGTGAGGGTGTGCCCCACATATCCTGCGAGCAACACCTTCATTCTGTATGCCGACAAAATGACCATCCTATTACCAAATGGACCCAGGTGGAATTCAGTTCGGATCCACTCGCATGATCGGTGCATCATGCGGTCGTAGGATGTGCCGAGCGTCTGCGCATGTTAAGCCAATTTCGTTGCAGTTCCAACGTACCACACATGTCCCAGGAAGTTTGCGAGTCAGTTTTCATTCCAACGTGCCAAAAGGGTAGTGGCACAGCCCAAGAGTCGGTTCAAGGTGAACAAAGCAGGTGGCTTGTAAGTTTCGTTTCCTAGTGGCCAGCACATACATAGTAACTGGCATTCAGAACCATCTAGTCCGTTTGGGTGAATGAGGAGACCAAATTACCGGTGTGCTGGAATTCATAATGTTGTTGAACGGTGTGCATGACATTGGTACCGCTGGCAACTTGAATATTGCTATACTTGGCTGGATTTCAGGATGGCGGTACGCAGCATCATGAAGCCACCCGAATTGAGTTTCGAGTTACACTCCGCTCTTCTATTTTACACATCCGATAAGGCACTGGTTTTGTGATATGGAGTCGTCGATGGCAACGCTGCATAATGATCATGCATAGGTATGGCTGAGTTCCAAATCCCCATCTATCCTCTCATGCCTCCCGATTTACTTCCCTCTGAATTGTTGGACGATACGTCAACCTTGGTGGAATCCTCTACTATTCACAGCGAGGCAGGCCATCCTGAAAAGCGAGGATCATGTATCCCCATCCTCACACGTCGCCACTGGTGTTATATTCTCCACGGTTTTCTACCGATTCTTCATCTCGTTCTCCTTGCCATGGTGTGGAAACATCCGGAACACATTGTCACTGTTTCCTTCGACAACAGCATTTTAACCACTGGACTAAGTGCCTTCCTACAAGCATTCTATACTGTGAGTGAGACTCGAAGTGGCAGATGTGCTTCTCACTATGTTTCCAGATCTATACAGCATTGCTGACTTTCATGACCCAGCGACTCGCTTTGGCCAACCTTCTTTCATGTTGCCAGATGCTAACTGTCACTCACAATGTGTCTGGTGCCTGGGCTGGGCTCGGGGCCGCTGTAATGATGTTATGGCATCAAAGACAAACTACAGCGGCCATCAAGGCCATATTTCTAGTCCTTCTCTATCTGACATGCATCACTGCTTTGCATGTCCTGTCGCCGACAATCATGGGGTTCGAACCATACAATGCAACATCTACCATTTCTGTTTTGTCAACCTCATCTTGGCCTGACCCCTCCGACCTAGCAAACCTTGATATGGAAGTGATGGCTCCACTGGCTCTCATGATGTCTAACTTGGTGGGGATGTCAGAAGATGGGTTAACAAACAATACAGTTTATGACACTTTCCTGGAGATGCCTCAAATCATAGATGCCTCTGTGAATGCAAATACTATATGGGCAAATTGTGGACTTGTTCCAAATATTGCACTTGGTCCCCTGGACAATCCAAGTGGTAATGCCATATCTAACATTACTGCAAAAATAAATGGAGTTGGTGAGGTGTCCTATCAAATATATGTGTGTAAGTATTGTATTGTGAAGGGTGTTTAGCCTTGAACTGATTCAAGCCTGTATTAAAAAGCTTCTGGTGATGATACACAATTGACCTATGTGGCAAGTCAAAATTGCTGCACACTTCTTTCTTGCAAGCTCATGGTAGATAGTGTGAACAAGACTTATCTTTATTCGCTGCACTGGTCTCTGTCCCATTATACATGGATGGTTCAATAGGAGATGATGTTGGCTTAAACATCAGCTGGAATGGTCCATCAGCAGGCCAGTTTTATTAACTGTATTCTTGTGATGTTATTTTAACTTGTGTTCTTTTTTTCTTCAGAAATTAGTAAAAGATCTCAAAATGCTTCAGCAATGGTGTATATGATAGCTTGCTCATTTGAGGTGTCCCACAATGTGTATAACCTGGAAGTTAACAACAAAACCCTTGCATCAACAATAAACCTGGCAGACACACCCTCAGAGGCATGGTCAACATGGACCACTCTTTCAAATAGTTCTGACACTGGGCTTAATGCAATGGTACAGATCCTTACTTGCATTTTTAATCCTGAACAACAGATTAATCCATGATCTTAGATGACATCAGCCTGGAGCTTTCGTTTTAATCAAATTCCAATGAATGTGTAAGTTTTTATTGTTGAGTCCCAAAATGAATCCTATAATTTTTTAGCAATCTTTTGTCATTGATTGGCATGAGCACAAACACAATCAATGCATCAAATCCCCTCACAGAGTATCAATTTGAGAACAGTCTTTCTCAACTTGCTGCACAGATGATATGGATAGGTACAAGATTTTGAGTCTGATTAAATGAAAATTTATTTTATTCAACATTTGTCTTTATAGCTGGCCAACTTGGCCAAGATGCTGGAGGGTTTGCACCTTCTTCCAGTACTATCAAGGCCACTGAGCAAGTGCTTAGATGGAGACTGAATGTGGGTCCTCCACAATAGTCACAGTACACTCAATGGAGCCTACCTTTTCTTATAGATCAACACAATTCCAGTGCATTTTATTTATTTATTTTGAAGGTACCTACTCCTGCTAATAGAATCTTCACATCCAGATTTTATTTATGGTCATCACATCATTTATCCTGTCAATCACAGTATATTTTATACTCACTAGCAGATTTTCTCCCCATGTTCAGCCAGAAATTATTACTACAAGAGATCATTATCTAGTTGAAGGGGCTACATTGCTGGAACTGCTATGGATTGGGGCCCACATCAGCATTCTTCACAGGTGTATGCAGGCAATTGACAACCCCTCTTGGAAGTGTCTGCAATCTGGGGGTATGTTCAACATACAACTTCAAGCAATGGATAAATGGATTGAGGGGACTGTGAATGCTGAGGAAATATCTTTCCTAAATCCACAAATAATCAGCCCTCAAGTTAAAGATAGGTCCACAACTCAAGGTAATATTAATATTCAAGTTCTCATATCTTATATTTGTTTGCCAAACATCCTCACTGATGTCTTACAACCTTTATTTCAGTACCTTTAAGATTGCTAGCAGAGTGTCAACATCACACCATCACTGGTCCAGGTACACCAAAGAACCTCCCATCAATGAGACATTTTCAAATCCCTAGCTGGGTGTCTGCTACCATCAAATTATCTTGGCACAATTTGTGCTGTATATTACATGCACTTTTTGTCCTTTTTCATATCATCCTCCTGTTGATGCTTATATGGCATCCTGAACATTGTATTACCATCCAATTGGTTACAGAAGTATCCACTACTATGTTGGCAGGGTCATTACAACTCTTCTATGTGGCAAGTTCATCAATTCAAATGTTGAGCTTTTATGTAACTTACTGTTTGATGGAAAGTTATACACACTTCTATTGGTTTCCCTCTTGCAACGATTGGCACTTTCTCAAGCAATTCAAAGAAATCAAATATTGACAAACATCCATGACATCTCACAGGCATGGATGGGCCTTGGTTCTGCACTAGTTGGGATTTGGCAACAGACCAAGGTTGTGACATCACTCCACATGATCTTTATGATCACAATATACTATGGTTGTATATCCATTCTGCACATTACCTCAACAACAGTGATGCAGTTTGAGTCATTTTCAATGATCATGAACAACACTGTAGCATCATCATTGGCTTGGTCACCTGGCTTCAGCAACACCACATATGACTGGGGTGGACTTTCTCCAATAGTTCCACTTGATCAATTGCCCCAGAGTCTCTCTGCCATTGGGCTGCTTAATAGCACACTTTATGACACTCCAATGGCTAGTGTGACATCTACAAATGCTGTGGTCAACACAACCAGGATTCATGCCAATTGTGGTCTGCTTTCTAACCTGTCTACTACTACCAATGGCTCTCCCTCTAATATCAATGTACCTTCTTTTGGAGCCATTCAAACTGACCCACCAAACAATTTGTGTGAGTTATTCATGAAATTTGCAATTAATAAGATAGTAGTGGCTAACATAGACAACATTGCCAGGGAAGGACACAGTGCAAACTTTGATACCTGATACAAGCATTCCAGATGATGGTATAGTAATGGTTGTGAAACTCCCATTTATAAATGACATGGTTTTGCTAATCCTCTCACAGAGTCATACGTGTGGAGGTTACATATTTTATGGTGTGAGCACCAGTCTCAACATTGACAATTCAATCAGCAATATTGCAAGTTTCGAAACAAATTGGACATTCACACCACCAGGTAGTCATTAAGTGCTTTCAAATAACTAATAATCAGTGCCTGATAACAATCTAGGAGGGAATAAAACCATATCACAAACGACAAGATATCTTGTGATATGCTCGTTGAACACAACAACAACATTGGATGTCTTGGATGTCAAAAATAATTTACTAGCTAGTGCCAACCAACCGCAATCGTTCAACACCTCGCAGGCATGGTCACTTTGGTCACCCAGTGGAATGCCTGAATTTAGCAACCAGGTATGGTCTAGCCATGCTCCCCAAATTTCTGATGGGCAGAATTCAAGTTAATGGCAAGATATCCATGGCTATTTGCAGCTCTACATATTTCCAAGATGCGCACACGATCGTTGATCAGTACGTCGATCCTGTTGCTACTAAGTTCTTACAGACTCTTACCTGTGTGCTCATGGCTCAAGATACACAATGTCGTTACTTGGAATAAATGCCACTGCTAATGACGCCTTGTCCCAGACTGAGTCCAGTGCAAATCCGTCCGTAACGCTCAGTCCAAGTCAGTTCGAAGATGCAATATCACAGGTTGCTGCACAATATGTCTGGGCTGGTGAGTGTTGTACGCTTGCAACCATCTCTCATAATCCTTACGGTCGGATTCCAGCCAGTCATACCAACGGTGAGTATGGTCCTGGATTCGGGTCCGGGGAGAGCATCGTTACGAACAACGTCCTCCTGTGGAGACTCCACGTACGTGTTCATCACCGTTCCCGCAACTGATGGCGCTGACCAACAAATCGCAATGGCAGGTAAACACGATCCCTGTATGTGTTGCGCATGCCATGACAGGTGATACGGTGCTAACAGACAGAAAAAGACCGTGTTCGCTTCGGTGGCCTCTGTCGTTCTTCTAATCCTTGCTATCCACATGGTGGGCGTCACGCCATCGGCACGTTGTGTGATTTCGGAATTGGGGGTGTTGGAGGCGCTGTGGTTGGAGGCTCATTCGGAGGTGATCCATGAGCGGATGTTGGAGATTGAGGAACCCACACTGCACAATTTGCGGGTTGCAGGGTTGTTTGAAGTTTGCATCGGGGATGTGGTGCGGGAGGCGCAACGTAGGAAGCACGATGTGATTGAGATCGCTTAGAGTTGACTTGGACGTCAAGGATTCCCGGACAAGTTGGCAAGGTAGTATATGCATTACTAATGTACATATTTATGGGCTGGGAGAAACCCCGGTTTGTGTTCATCTTGCAGAATCGACATATTATCTAGAAGTTCTATCCCACTTATCCCACTTGCCGAAACGCCGATTTCCATATTTCTAACCGAGACGGAGTCTCTGTCACCGAAGACCCCAGTATTGATATTTTTGGGATGTGTCCCATAGCTTTGAAGGTACTGCAGATTTCTCATGGTGTGTCAGCGGTGAAATCTACGTTCGTGTTCCCCGATTGAAGTAGAGGTATATATCACCTAACCATGGACAATCAAAGCTGTCGACACTCAAGTATCCGCATAGTCAGCGTTCGTCACACTGAGTGTTCAAAAAAAACAAAGCATCTAAACCAGTGGGTCGGCATATTCCCGCCAGATCATTGAGTGGACGGTATGGTGTTTATGGGAACGTCCTCGGCAAGGTTGAATGCATCATCGAACGCGGTCGAGGCCAAGGTCATGCGTAAACACGATCACGTGTCTCCTTGCGCCGGCCTACCAGCCTGCTAGTTTGGACTGCCAAAGCGGACAATGAGTTCCGTAGGGTGCAATTTCGGCTATGTTGAGAATGTCCTCAGATTCCTCACTCGGAGGCGTCGATGGCGGCACAACGGGCGCTGAAATGGATGACCACCCCCACTACCCCCTTCAAGCGCCCCGCTGCGAACGGGTTCACAGGGACTCGGGGAGAGCGGCCAACATTCAGAACTCATCAGTAAGGTCCTGTGTGGTACGTTAGACCTGCAACAAATTGACTCAACATACACAGATACTCGCCACGTCCTACGACCACATAAGGTACTGGCTATACAAGTGGCTTCGAACTGAGTTCCATTTAGGTCCATTTGGTGGTAGGACGGTCGTGTTGTCGGTGTATAGAGTGAAGGCGCTTCCCGTAGCATACCTGGGATGCAAAACCTCGCAACCGCCACCTAGTCAGAATGATTGCTAGGTAAAGCAATACTATAAGAAACAGGTTGGAAACAAGGAATGCAACACCTACATACAAGCATGGACCGGGTCAGCGATGGTTTCAAGACTGAAAACATAGTAAAAAGTTCTGCCAACAATATTGTCACTGGGACACCCATTTCCTGTGATGATACGCACCGCACTCTTGGCGTTCGTCCCCTTGTTTGTGCTTGGCAACGCATCCCTGAGCAAACCCATCCAAGTGAAGGTCAGGACGGCAGACATGCTGACGATGGGTGGGCGCCACCTCTGACCACGCTAGACATGGATGTAAGTGCGCGATGTGCGCGGTGGGTCGCGCCAGGGTCTTTCCAAGACGTTGTTTTTCAAGGACTTGCTTCTTGGGCTGAATAGGCTTACCCTTTGAGGTGTGGTTGCCCGCTCGGAAATGTGCCTGGGGAACGCCTTTGTTTCGCAGAACTCCTTCTGTGACGTAGCATGCACGATCGGAGTGGGAATGACAGGCGCTGTGCCGACTTTGATTGTGCATGTACGAATAGTCCCATACGTGCACATGGAAGGGACGAGGACAGCGGCGTCTGCGCCAGTAAGCTCATGTTTTTTTTTTTGTGATTTGACCCCTGCCGACGGGGATTTCGATGATGCTGTGAAATCTTGGCAAGTACATTGTCTCTTGTCACTGTAAACCAGACGGAGCACGTGTCGATGGTGTATTTGAATTCGTAAGTGAGTTCTACATCAAGTCGTGCTATGACGCCGGCACGAGACCCACCTCGCGCCGATCCCGCACCCAACATTGCAGATCTTCTATACCCAGCGCAAGCGACTCTGCCTCACCTGCTCCCTCGCGAATCCCATGGTCGAACACCCAGAGAGTCCATCAACATCGACGTGGTGGAGGTGTCGAAGGACAAGCACGGCATTCTCTCCCTCTGCACACCCTCGGCAAGCCGCGCAGCCCACAGTGCGAACCAGATAAGTAGAAGGTACAGTTCCTCGCCTGGCAGCCGGAGCAGCACTTGCACGGACGTTAGATCCCCGTTGATGTACTGCACGCCCGTCGTGTCACGCATGTCCCACACTATGAGCAAAACGGTGTACACTGGGTCCAATCCAAGGGGGTCAGATCCGTTGCATCTTTGAAGAGGTCACTTACCTCGTCAACGCGCCGAGGGCCACACCAAGATGGATAATCTTGGGAAAGAGGGTATCGTCGCACCAAAGGCCGTTGGCACCACCAGAAAGTGGTCCTATCGGACAACGGTCGGCCGGAGGGCCGTGCGCGACGCGAGGATCTGTTCCCCGACCCACTTCGATGTGGGGGGTATATTACTGGCCGCGTTGCATGCGTTCGCAAGCCCTATGAGGGGGACATCAGCTCCTCCATCTGAGGCGGATGTGCGCGTGGTGTCTGTGGCACAGATGAAAGCGGGCATAGAGGAGTGGGGACCGGACTTGTGAGGGCAAGGTCGACGAGGGTCCGTAGCATGCGGAAACTGCCGCCAAAGATCCCGAGGGAGAGGTTGTCGTCATCATGTGTCTTGTACAATGTGTATCACCGAGGATAGAAGCTGCATGGCGTTAGCGAGGCAAAACATCGCGATCTGCGCACGCATACCTATCTGTACACGTCTTGGGGCAGGCCAAGGTAGCTTTGGCTCCCATCTCCATTGAGCAGCGTCAGATTGGAATGACACGCCAGCGCTGGGTCCAGTCCTCACGCGTGGAGTAACGGCCAGTTTGTCACCGCCGAGCCTAGTCGACTTTCCTTGCGATTAAGCGCACACACTGTCGACCTAGGGGCATTGCAAGAACTGTGCGAACAAATGCAAGCCAAGGAAACCCGCCATACCTGTTATCAAGACTACCTCGGTGCAAGGTGGTATCTTGGAGGGTTCGTGCGTTGGGTAAACCATGGTACGCAATATGACCATCTTCCTCATCCCGATGCACCATGTATGGCTCGCCTTGGTCCGGGTACGGAGACATTCCAGTCCAGTACAGGTCGAAAAGGTCGCAAGACCTGGAATGGTCGGATACTGGCACACAATGTCGCCTGTGAGTTTCCGGGTGTCCACTCGCGCGGTGCGCTACAACGCATGGTAGGTGGTAATCCGGATGCGCGTCATTTGAAGGCTGAAATATATGCTCAATGACGCGCCGTACGAGTGGAGGAGCCCGTACCTATCTACGCCATGATTGAACAAGTTCGCGTTATCGTCGAGTTTCTCGCTCAGCACCGACGGTATTACACCCCGGACATAAATTAACGCGTTCCGGGGGCTCCAAGCCTTGGGGAGTTCAACGGTATTTGGCAGCTGTCGAGACGGTATCATAAAGGGCATCGATTCCGCTAGTGCATTCGGCCAGGTGTCCCATCTATTGACGTGTGCAGCGTCATAGATAAACGGCTTCGCAGACGAGGTAAAGAGGGCCATCTGGAGCAAGTATGAATAACAACGACGCGGCTTTCGGAAACCACGAACCTCTTTCTGAGCACGAGCATGTTGGGGCGGAAAGACGTTCATGTGTTCGATGGCTGGTCTTGAGGTGTGAAGTTTCTGCCACTTGGCTCGGATCACGAACGTCGATCTTGAGCATACCCCCAGCTCGATGACCACGCTTGCGCTGTATTCTCCGTGTCCAAACAGGAGGGTGGGGTGTACTATGGAGTGTTGAGGGCCTCTGTCCATGGCTCTCGTGTGGAATGACAACGACGACGGCGTTGGAAAGACGAGCCTTGGTTAATGGTGGAGCCTTGTAGTCATGCCACATGTGGCATGACATTCTCACGTACTAGTAAAATGAAGCGCGAACGCAGACACCAAACTCACTCGCTAACTAGTTCCCGGGGTATGTGTGGTGCGTTGGACGGGCGGACGACTACAAGGCCGCACGCCAGCCGCCCCCGCCCGCCGTCGCAGAGGCCACCGCCAAGCAGCTCACCACCATCGACACCCCACCTACTTTCCGATCGCACTCTTCCTCTCCCCACCAGCCCCTCCCCACCCCCCTCCTCGCCCCCCTCTCCTACCCCGACTGGCTCGCCCTCTACAGTGCCAGCAAGCCCGTCCGCGACCTCTTTCACAACAGCCGAATCCTCCGCGAGTGCATCCTCGAACGCTACCTCGCCACCATCGGTTACGCCAAGTGGAACTATGAATGGGCAGAGCCACTCGCCTTGTCCCTAAAGGTATGCTTCTTTTTCCTTTTCCTTCTTCGCACGTCCTGATCCATCTCTAGGATCTGCGCGATTGTCTGCGGCATGGCAATGCCTACTCACGACTATGCCCGACTCTTCTCTCTCTACATCCAGCCCAAAGATCTTCCGGCCACAGCCCCAGATATACACGCCCTTGCCCTCACTACGCACGCCTACACCCGTCTCGTTCTCCGCCTTCGCGCCCAGGCCGACTCCGAGTCCAGGTACCTCAGGACCATCAACGCCACTGATCCCACCCAATCATCCCATCACAGTCTCTCGAGCAGAACGCCCTCTCCCTCCTCTTCCTATTCCCGCCCTCGCCATCATTCCCGAAGCAAGGTCGAGCACAGCACAACCTCTTCCTCTTTTTCCTCCTCCCCCATCTCCAGATTCAGATCCCCTCTCTGCCCCCCCCGGCTGCACCCCCGTCCTCTGCGTGTTTGTCCCTTCCCCCGATGGCGACTGGCTCTCCGATGCTAGCGTCGTCGAATGTGAAGCAGAACTCAAGCGCTCCGGCGTTCTCAAGCTTCTTCGCGTCGGTGACGTTGTCTGGGACACTACTGTCGGTGATGAAGGCAACCTCGGTCATCTCATCTGGGATGGAGACTATCTCGTCGTACGCTCCTTGTCCGTGTTTCGCCTCCCATCTGACCCCCCTTGCAGGATCTCGACTACAGGTACTCCCGTGTAGGCGAGCTCTCCCCGTACTTTCACAGCCTCGCCTTTTCCCCTTCCTTCTTCCACCGCGTCATCTGAATCGGCGGTTCTGCCGCACACAATCCCCATTGCAATCCGATCGTCTACATCGACATCAGTCCCTGGGGCACAACATTGCCGCTAGCCTCCAGTTGCTCCAGGACCACGCCCGCACCGAGACATACGTTCCCTCCCCTCGTTCGTGCTCCTCTACCCAATCTAGACCCCATGGGGCCCTCCACGACATCGTCCGCTGGGCCCACCGCGCCACCTTTATCATTCGGCCCCCACCGTCGTTGAACTCTGCCCGCGCCAAGTAACTGCGTGTCCCCATCCCGAACATGGTCGGCTTTTTCATCGATCCCGGCTGGTACGGGACCGTCATTGTTGAGTCCGAGGGCACAAACGAGGCCTCGCCGATCTCCAGGCCCGCTGCGGCCCGGGCGTCTTTCCCCCGCGTGCCGAGACCCTCGCGACCAAGATGCGGAACGAAAAGGACAGGGGGAACAGACGCGTCTGGCGGATCCTGCGCGAAAAGAGGTGCGTCCCCCCTCGTCTGTCGACGTTTTCGATCGCATTCACCCCTCCCGCCAGCCGACCGGGCGAGATTTGGCTGCGGGCGTTACGTCAAGGAACGAATGATGTAGGAAGTTATGTTTATTGTGCATTATGTTCTGGTATTCTACGATCGAGTTTTTCTTTAGTTGGTTAGCTATTGCATGTTTGATCTCCTATACACGTGATCCCAACGCGTTCTCTCTCCCCCTCTCTCCCTCTCATCATGGTTCTCTTCTTCGTCTTCTTGACTCTTCCCTTTCTACCTGCGTGCTCGCGAACGTGTACCCGGCCGAGCCCGTCCAAGCGATGGTATAGACGGCGGACGCGCCGATGACGGTACGCTGGGTCGATGACGGGCGTGCGCCGAGGTTGACGACGCTGGGCGCGCTCAACATTTTGCTCTGGCGGGACACCAGCGTGCGTGTGGGGGTGGGGGGGGGGGGAAGGGAACGAACAAAACTGACGACCCTCTTGCAGACGTACCTGACGACGCTCGCGTCGAATGTGTCTCCGACGGCGGGCGCGCAAACGGTGGTCGTCCAGGGGGGAACGCTGCCCCCAAGGTCGCTCTAGTACGCGCGTGCGCGTGCGTTTTCAGGGGGTGGATACGACTGATGCGTACCGTGCAGCACGCTCCGGTTCACGATGACGACGGGATCGATGGTGGTGTACTCGGCCGGCTTTGGGATCGTACGTGGGAACGCGACCACCACGACCACCGCGACGACCGGTGCGAGGACCCCAACGCCAACGCCAACGCCGACGTGGGACTGTGCGTGCACCGACACTACCTCGACGCCCCCCGCCCAAAGCCAGGGCCAACAGCAACAGCAACAACGGGCGACAAGCGCGGGCTCGACGTGGAAAAGCTCAAGTTTCGGTTCGTGTTTGTGATGTGGCCGGCGTTGATGGGGGTGTCGATGGCGTTGTGAGCGAGTGGGTGAGTGGGCCGGCTTGAGTGGATGTGTATGTATCAAAAGTTTGTTTTTTCTTTCTTGTGTTTGTAGACTATAGACTGGGGGAGCGGAGACGTGTATTGATGTCGATTGTGTGTATCTGTGGGTCTGTAGGTCTGTGTGAGCCGCGTCGCACATACTCGAGTAACCGGCCCGTGCGCGACCGACTGCTCAACCGACCGACCGACCGGAGCAGGGTTGTCCGGCTTTCCATAGGGCTGTGAAGGATCCCGTGGGCGGCACCGCGGCGCTGCGTGTGCGTGTGCATGTGCAGCTTTGTGCTTCTTGAGCGGATGCGCGTGTACGCGTGGTCACCGGGCGTCGACGCGCACCGACATGCGCGGAGAAGGGGTGGTGGCGGTGGGGGAAGTGTCCAACACGGTGTCGCGTCGCCGAGGAGAGAGGGAAGCCACGGACGGGCACGGGCGTCTGAGAGGTCCGACGCGTCCAAGTAAACGAGCGACGAGCGCCCTGTAATGGTATTGTGTGTCGTATGTAATGCCACGGCCGCACGACGCGTTGCTGTGCTGGGCCGCATGCACCGATCATGACCCGACCTTGTGTGTCGTGTGGGTCAGAGATGAATGGGATTGCTCGTTAGTGTGTATGTGTACGTGTTTGGGTTCGTCTGAACACGGCCTCGGCGAAAAAAAGAAACCTATGGGACGCAAAGACGTTCGTGTCGCGTTCGAGCAGCGAGGTGTACGCACCGTGCATGTCGGGTTAGCCCGTCGCACCTAGCACCTAAGAAAAAAAAACGGACCGCGTTGCAGCACAGCACAGGACCCCGGCCCGAAACCGTTGCGAGCGCGTTTCCGATCGCATCTCGGGGAAGGAGAGAGAACGAGAAAGAAGCAACCCCAACCTCTTTTTTTTTTTTTGGTTTGTTGGCGATGCTTGTACGTGTGCTTGCACAGCACACTCCCCTCGATGCGTCGTCTCGGACAGCACAGACTCTCGGACTTCTATCAGCGAGGGCGTTCTCAAATACGTCCGGGTGGGGTGGGGAAGGGAATGGAAGGGAATGGAAGGGAACGGAGGCCGAGGCCGGGCCCAGGCCAGGCCGCGGTGCAGAAGAGGTGGGGACGCGGACGCGGGGATGGGAGGCTTCCGAGGGCACGGGACCTCCGAGTCGCTGTGATGGAACGACTCGGACGACGAGCGAACGAACGCACGAACTTTGATCGACCCCTGGAATAGATGTCGATGATGGGCCTCCCCCTGGGCCTTGGACCTTGGCCTAGAGCCTTACAGTCATGGAAGGTCGCTGGCCAGTGCCTAGGAACTAAAGGAAGCGTGATTCATGCACATGCCAGCATCACGACATGCATCTTTTCTTACGTAAAATGAAATGGCCCACTGCGGTCTGCTCGAGCGCGAAAACTGTATTTCCCTCCCCTCCCTCCCCCCCAACCCCCGCGAGGAACGCGGAGGGCACCGGAGTTGCTCCGGAAAAACTTTCAAGTCGCAAGAGGCACGGCATCACGGCACAGCGATCGTCGGGCCTTGTTCGGGCCGCGCTCGTTCCCCTATGGCCCATTCCACAGACGGAGAGAATTAGCATTTGGGCGATAACGCGCACGTCGGGATTTTTAAAGGGTTTGAGCACAGGAATGGTTGAAGGAAGCTAGCTTACTGGTAGAAGTTACGAAATCCCTGGCCAGTCTCTCTGAGTCCTCCATCCGCTCGAGTGAGCCCGGTTGCAGCGGGGCGCCTGAAGGGGGCGCCCGGTGGTGGCAGTGGCCTTGGAGGACGCACTATCGACGCCTGCTTGAGGATCAGAGCCCGAACCCAAATGAATGGATGAGCCATATTTCAGTGATATGTGATCTTCAAGCGTTCCGTCATGGCACTAACCAGGGGAATGTTCCTCCACGCAGGTGACAAGAAACGACCTTCCAGCGTCGATGGCACCCCCAGAAACTTATCACTGAGGTCAAGGTTGGTGTGACCTTGGCCTCGACCGCGTTCGACCTCGTCGAGGACATTCCTGTAAGCACCATACCGCGTCCATGTCATAGTCTACTCAATCATCTGGCGGGAATATGTCAACCCATCGGTTTAGGAACATCTAATATGATGAATACCGACTGTGCAGATACTTGAGTGTCGATGGCTGTCACCTCCGACTGGAGAAAAGCCACCTTGGTGTCTAGGCTAGGTGATGTATACCTCTGCTTCAACCCAGGAATATGAACGTAGATTTCACTGCTGACATACCATGAGAAGCATGAGTTTCCCTATTCAGGTATCACACATAAGGTTTCCTACCTGTCTCAGAGTCCCCTCGACTTTATCCTGCCTACGCCGCATATACCTGCGGTACTTTCAAGGTTATGGGACACATCAATATCGGGATCTCTGGGCCCTCGCTGACAGAAACACACCTGCTTAGACATATGAAATCCATATTTCAACCAAAGAGGAGTCCCCACCAAATCCCTTCTCTCTTGGCAAACATGATAGAGTCATTAAATAACATGTCAATTCTGCAGGATGAACACAAACCGGAGATTCGCTCAGCCCATAAATATGTACATAGCGTATGTACCACCTTATCAACTTGTTGTGGAATCTTCGAGGTCAACTCTAAGCGATATTGATCACATCGTTCTTCCTACGTTGCGCCTCCTGCACCACGTCCCCAATGCAGACTTCAAACAACCCCGCAACCCGCAAGTTGTGCAGTGTGGGTTCCTCAACCTCCACCATCCGCTCGTGGATCACCTCCGAATGAGCCTCCAGCCACAGTGCTTCCAACACCCCCAATCCCGAAATCGCACAACGTGCTGGTGGCGTGACCCCAACCATGTAGATGGCAAGGACGAGAAGAATTACTGAGGCCACCGAAGCGACCACGGTCTTTCTCTGTCTGTTAGCACTGTAGCACCTATCATGGCATGCATAGGACTTACAGGGATCGTGTTTATCTGCCGGTGCGATCGTTGGTCAGCGCCACAGGCTTGTGGGAATGATGATGAACGTACATGAAGTCTCCACAGGGGGATGCTGTTCGTAACAATGCTCTCCCCGGACCCGAATCCAGGGCCATACCGATCATTGGAATGACTGGCTGAAATCCGACCATCACAAGGATGACGAGAGATGATTACATGCGTGCAATGCTCACCAGCCCAGACATATTGTGCAGCGACCTGGGAAACTGCCTCTTCGAACTGGCCCGGACTGACTGTCACCGACGGATTTGCGCTGGACTCGGTCGTAGACAATACATCATTGGCAGTAGCATTTATACCAAGTAATGACATTGTGTATCTTGAGCTATGAGCATAAGTCATATACTAGCAACAGGATTGACATACTTATCAACATCCCTGTTCCCATCAGTTAAGGATGTAGAGTTGCAAATAGCCATTGATATCTTGTCATCAACTTGAATCCTGCCTGTCAGAAAACTGGCAAGCATGGCTAGACTATACCTGGTTGCTTAATGCAGGCATTCCACTGGATGACCAAAGTGACCATGCCTGTGAGGTGTCAAATGATGGTGGTTGACTTGCACTAGCCAGTAAATTATTTTTGAGATCCAAGACATCCAGTTTTGTTGTCATGTTCAATGAGCATATCACAAGGTACAATGTTGTTTGTGACATGGTTACATTCCCTCCTAGGCTTACCATTAGCCAGACATTCTAGGCAATTTGGATTGCACAATGACTACCTGGTGGTGTGAATGTCCAATCCATTTTGAGGCTTGCAATGTTGCTGATTGGATCATTGATGTCAAGACTAGTGCTCACAATGTAAAATAGGTAATCTCCACAGTAAGTGCTCTGTGAGTGGGTTAGCAATATCCATGGCATTTATAAATAAAAAATTCACAACCATTATTACTTCTTCATTTGATGAATTGGAAGTATTGTTGCTACTTGTGACTGTGGCAAGGGTCAAAGTTTGCACTGTGTCCTTCCCTGGTCATGTTGTCCATGTTAGCCACTATTTCACTAATTTGAAATCTCATGAATACCTACAAATTTGTGGTATGGGGGCAATCATAACTCCCAAAGCAGGTACAGTGAAACTAAGAGCATAGATAGGTGATGGGTTAGAGCTTGGGAGCAGACCACATTTGGCATGAATCCTGGTTGTGTTGACCACTGCATTTGTAGGTATTCCATCTACTATTGGATTGTCATAAAGTGTGCTGTTAATCAGTCCATAGGTGGAGAAACCCTGGGAAAATTGATTGAGGGGAACTATTGGAGACAATGCATCCCAGTCATATGTGGCATTGCCAAAGCCAGGTGACCAAGCTAAGGATGATGCTACAGTGCTGTTCATGACATTTGAAAACAACTCAAACTGCATCACAGTTGTTGAGGTGATGTGCAGAATGGATATACAGCCATAGTATATTGTGATCATGAAGATGTGGAATGAGGCAGCAACCTTGGTCTGTTGCCAAATCCCAACTAGTGCAGAACCAAGGCCTATCCATGCTTGTGAGATGTCATGAATACTTGTCAAAGTTTGACTTCTCATGATGGCCTGAGTGAGCACCAATTGCTGCAAGAGGGAAACCAATAGAAGTGTGTATAACTTTCCATCAAACAGTCAGCTAATAGTTTAATATTTGACATTAGAGAACTTACCACATAGAAGAGTTGCAATGATCCTGCTAGTGCAGTGGTGGATACCTCAGTAACCAATTGGATGACAATGGAATGTTCAGGATGCCATATAACCATCAACAAGAGGGTGATATGAAAAAGAACAAAGAGTGCATGTAATACACAGCACAAACTGAACCATGATAATTTGATTCCAGTGGATTGCCAGTTAGGGATTTGAAAATGTCTCATTGATGGCAGGTCCTTTGGTGTACCTGGACCAGTGACAGTGTGGTGTTGGCACTCTGATAGAAACTTTAAAGGCACTGAAATAAAGGTTGTAAGACATGATGGGGATGTTTAACAAGCAAACATAAAATGTGAAAACTTGAATATTAATATTACCTTGAGTTGTGGGCCTGTCTTCAGTCTGAAATCTGGTCATCTGCAGATTCAGGAAAGATGTTTCTTCAGTATCCACAGTCCCCTCAACCCATTGATCCTTTGCTTGAAGTTGTACATTGAACATACCCCTGGATTGCAGTTGCCTCCAGGAGGGATTATCAATTGTTTGCATATATCTGTGAAGGATGCTAATGTGAGCCCCAATCCATAGCAGTTCCAACAATGTAGCTCCTTCAACAACAAAATGATCTCTTGTGGTAGTAATTTCTGGCTGAACATGGGCAGAAGGCCTGCCAGAAAGTATAAAATATACTGTGATCAACAGGGCAAATGATGTGATGACCATAAATAGAACCTGTTTGGTAAATATTCTATGAGCAGGAGTAGGTGCCTCCAGAATGAATAAAAAATGTACTGGAATTGTGTTGATCTATAAGAAAGGTAGGCTTTATTGAGTGTACTGTGATTACTGTGGAGGACTTACATTCAATCTCCACCTCAGCACTTGCTCAGTAACCTTAGTGGCAGTGGTAGAAGGTGAAAATCCTCCAGCATCTGGACCAAGTTGGCCAGCTATGTACCAAAGTAAATGCTGAGTAAACTATATTTTCATCAAATCAGATTCAAAGTCTTGTACCTATCCATATCATCTGTGCAGCAAGTTGAGATAGGCTATTCTCAAACTGAAACTTTGTGAGGGGATTTGATGCATTGATTGTGTTTATGCTCATGCCAATCAGTGAAAAAAAATAGCTGAAAATTGTAAAATTCATTTTCAGATTTGACAATGAAACTCACTTATTTGTTGGAATATCACTGAAATAATTTCTCCAGGCTGATAACATCTGAAGCCATCATAAGTATAGTCAACTGTTTAGGATTATACAGGGAAGGAAAGGTCTGTACAATTGCATTAAACCCAATGTCAGAGCTATTTGAAAGAGTAGTCCATGTTGACCATGCCTCTGAGGGTGTACCTGCTGGGTCCATTGTTGCAAGAGTCATGTTTTTAACTCCCAGGTTATACACATTGTGAGACACCTCAAATGAGCAAGCTATCATATACAGCATTGCTGAAACATCTTGAGGTTGTTCACTAGTGCCTATAGAGAAAAGAATGCAAATTAAAATAACATCACAAGGATACAACTAATAAAACTAACCTGCTGATGAAGAGTTACTCCAGCTGATGTTTAAGCCAATATTTCCTGTTGAATTATCCATGTATAATGGGACAGAGACCAGCACAGCAAGTAAAGGTAAATCTTGTTCAAACTATCTACCATGAGCTTGCAAGCAAGAAGTGTCCAGCAATTTAAACTTGCCATATAGGTCAATGGCAGACCATCATCAACTTTTTAATGTCAACTTGGATCAGTTCTAGGATAAAGTAAACACCCTTCACAATACAATACTCACTTTCAATTATGAGAGAGGTCACCTCTCCAACTCCACCTACTTCTGCAATAATGTTAAACACAGTAGACCTTTGATTATCCAAGGGATTAAATGCAAGGTTTGGAACAAGTCCACAATTTGCCTGTATGGTACTTGCATTTACAACAGCATCTATGATTTGAGGTGTCTTCAGGAAAGTGTCATAAACTGTGTTGTTTATTAATCCATCAGTGGACAATCCCACCAAGCTAGACATCATGAGAGCCAGTGGAGGTAGCACATTTGTGTCAAGGTTTGCTAAGCCAGAAGGGTCAGGCCATGATGAGTTTGATGGGACAGAAATGGTAGTTGTTGCATTGTATGGTTCAAACCCCATGATTGTCGGTGACATGACATGCAAAACAGAGATGCACATCAGGTAGAGAAAGACGAAAGACGTGGCCCTTATAGCTGCCACAGTCTGCCTTTGGCGCCATAACATGGTTATGGCAGCTCCAAATCCGACCCAGGCGCCTGCTACGTCGTGAGTGGCAGTTAGTGTCTGGCGACGCGAGAGAAGATCGGCCAAGGCAAGCCGCTGAGTGATGAAAGTCAATAATGTTGTATAGATCTGAAAACATGGTGAAAAACATGTCCACTACTTTAAGTCTCACTTACAGTATAGAATGCTTGTAAAAAGGCACTTAGTCCGGTGGTTAAAACACTGCTGTCGAAGGAAACAGTGACAATGTGTTCGGGATGCTTCCACACCATGGCAAGGAGAATGAGATGAAAAATCGGTAAAAAGCCATGGAGAATATAACACCAGTGGCGACGTGTGAGGGTCAGGGTATGTGATCCTCGCTTATCAGGATGGTCTGCTTCACTGCGGATGGTAGATGGTTCCACCAAGGTTGATATATTGGCCAACGATTCAGAGGGGAGTAAGTCGGGAGGCATGAGACACTAGATGGGGATTTGGAACTCATCCATGCCAATACACAATCATTTATGCAGCGTTGCTATCCACGGTTACGTCACGAAACCAGTGCCTATCAGATGTGCGAAACAGAAGAGCGAAGTGCGACTTGAAACACGATTCGGACGGCTTCTTGATGTGGCGTACCGCCATCCTGAAACTTAGCCAACTACAGCAATATTCGAGTTGCCAGCGTATCAGTGCCACGTACACCATTCGACGACACTCTTCCATCAATGTAATCATGCTGCATTAGCGCGAGCATATGCCGTAGCTGCTGACTCTCAAAAACTGAGGGAGGGATCAAAAATCAGTAGCGACTTACCTTCATGCTCTCATAGTCCGTCGAGGTTGGTCCCACGGAATTTTCCGAATAGAACTTCTCCCGGAAAAGGCATGGGACCTGGAAAGAATGGATTGAAGTACGCCAATATTTTGGTCTCCTCACTCTCCCAAACGGACTAGGTAGATTCGAACCACAGCTACTATGTGTGTTAGCCAATAGGAGAAGAAACTTACAGGCTGCTTGGTTTGCGCACCTTGAACGAGTCTTGGGCTCTGCTGGCCTTTTGCCACGTCGGATTAAAAGCTCGCAAACTTTTTGGGGCCCGTGTGGTACGTTAGACCTGACTCGATATCCGCAGACGCTCGACACGTCCTACGACCGAATGACGTACTGATCATGCAAAGCGATGCTGTAAGTGAAATCTGTCGGAAACAGGGAAAGCAGCACCTACATGCGACATGAAACAGGTCAGCGATGGCTTCAAAAGTGAGGGTGTTGTAAAAAGCTGTGCCAACAACATTGTCGTTGAGACAAACATTCGCTGTGATGATAGCAAGTATCCCCGACTGAGCCCATTCAAGCGAAGGTCAGGACGGCGGATATGCCCCATTATATCGGTAGGCTAGATCGACGACGGACGAGCATCAGCGTTGACTGCGCTGAACATGCTGCTCCGGCTGGACGTGTATGTGAGTGTGCCCATATGCGAGAATGTACGCAGTGGTGCGGACACAGGTTCGGACTCGGTTTCAGCAGACTAGGATGCAGAATGGGTGTGATGTTGGTCAGCGACAACCGACGGCGTTTTTGCCCCCACTGCCAACCCTGGTGCATCGGGGGTCTTTCCGGAGCGTGGTTTTCGAGGACTCCAGTCTTAGTTGAATGGGTTTAGCCTCGGAGGTGCCTGGGAAACGTGTTTGTTTTATGAAACTCCTTCCATGACGCAGCACGCCCCGGTTAACGATGACGAGCCCGTCCGACGTGGCGGTGTAGATCACGGACTCTGGGATCGTGCCTAAGAATGCGACGACGGACGGGATGGGAACAACAGGCGATGAGCTAACTTTGATTGTGCGTGTACATATAGTTCTATGCTTGCACAGGAAGGGGACAAGGAGAACAGCGTCGACGCTGGCAAGTCCGAGGCTCGGTTCATCACTGTATTTCGATCCCTATTGATGGAGATTCCGATGGTGCTGCAAAGTCTCCTTGGTAAGCGCGTTTTCTCTTATTTCCGTAGATCGGACGGGCCACGTGTCGATGATGTATTGGATTCGCAAGTGAGCTCTACATGGAGTCGTATTAGGACGCTGACGAGACCCACCTCGTGCCAAAGCTGCACCAAATACTGGACGTCCTCTGCCCCCAGCGCAAGCGACTTCGCCTTGCCTGCACCCTCGCGAATTGCACAGTCAAACACCTGGGTCAACCCATCGACCTCCGCGCGGTGATGTCGAAGGACAAGCGCGGCGGCATCGTGCAGCGTCCCCCTCTGCACGTCCTCGGCGAGCCGCGCAGTCCACTGCGGGAGGGAGATGAGCGAGAGGTGCAGCTCCTCGCCGAGCCGCCAGAGCAGCGCCAGCGTGGCCGTCGGATGCCCGTGGATGTATCACAACCCCCATCGTGTCGCGCATGTTACGCACTGCGCGCGCGATGCTACGCACCGGCACTCAGTGCACAGCCTACGAGGAGTCAGATTCGTTCCATGCTTGAAGAGGCCACGTACCTCGTCGATGTACGGCAGTGCACCGAGGGCCACACCAAGATGTACAATCTTGGGAGAGGGTATCGTCGCGCCAACGGCCGTTGGCGCTGCCAGAAAGCGACCCTTTTGGGACAACGGCCTCCTCCATCCAAGGTGGTTGTGCGCGGTGTCTGTGACGCAGATGAAGGGCAGGCGTGGCGGGGGAGGGGGGAACCGACTTGCAAGGGCGTCGATGAGGTTTCGAAGTATGCGGAAACTGTCGTCAAAGATGCGGAGGGAGAAGTTGTCGTCATATAGAGAGAGCTACGCGCTGCGCATTATGTGTCGCCGAAAAGAGGCTGCGCGGCATTAGCGAGGCACAACGTCGCGACCTGCACACGTACCTGTCCGTACACGTCCTGGGTGGGCCAAGGGCGGCTTTGACTCCTGTCCCCATCGAGCGACATCAGCTTGGGATGATGTGCTAACGCTGGATCCTGTCCCCACGCATGGAGTAACGAGGCTTGTTTGTCCACCACCGAGCCTGGTCGACTTTTTTTGCGATTGAGCGCGTGCACTTTGTCGACCTGAGCGCGCTGCAAGAACCATGCGAACAAGTGCGAGCCGGGGGGACCCGTTGTGCCCATTATCAAGACCATGGTGTAGGGTGGTCTTTTCGAGGGTTCGGCGTCCAGTAATGCATCGTATGCAACATGACCGTCTGTCTCGGGTCGCAAGGGTCGCAAGACCGGGAATGGTCGGATACTGGTGCAGCATGTTGCCCGTGAGCTTCGAAGTGTCCACTCGCGCGGTGCAGTGCGACGCATGGTAGGTGATGATCCATATGTGCATCGCTTGAAGGCTGAGGCACATGGTCAATGGACGCGTCGTATGAATAAAAGAGCCCATACCTATCTAGACCGTGATTGAAGAAGTCCGCGTCATCGTCGAATTCCTTGCTCAGCACCACCACTATGGCACCCCCGACATAGATTAGCGCTTCCTTGGGGCTCCAAACTTTGGGAGGGTTCAAGGGTATTTTGACGGCTGGAGAGACAGTAACGTAAAGGGCACTGATTTCGTTGGTGTGTTCGGCCAGGGTGTCCCCTCTGTTGACGCATGCAACATCATAGATAAACGGCTTCGCGGTAGAGGCAAAGAGGGTCATCTGGAGTAAGTATAAATAGCGATGGCAGGGCTCCATGAAAACCACAGACCTCTTTCTGAACACGAGCATGTTGAGGCGCAAAAACGTTCATAAGGTGGCCGAGAGATCGCGCGGTCACTGGAAGGGTTCGTCTTTGGAGAGACGTTGGACGAAAGCACCCATGAAAAGAGAAAAAAAAAAGTACCACTTCGTCCGTGAGATGCAGAACAAGATCTAAGTGCGTGCTCGTGTTTCTGGTAGCATCTCAGGGAGAAGCCCAGCGTTCTTTAGCGACGTCCGTTCGTGTACCTTGGTGCGTCGTCTCGCCCAGAAGACTTCTATCAGCGAAGGTGTCTCAAGTATATCGTGTAATAGAGATGAGGAATAGACAAGGACTTAGTAGACTGGGGTGCCTTGAATAGCTGCAACACTCTCACGTACTAAATTGAGCTCGCTCGAACACGAACTTGCACATTCATGCTTCCCCATGAAAGTCGTCTCACTCGTTCCCAATGCTCATCGCATCAAAATGCAGAGAAATGACGCGAACAGCCCAATATATACATAGCGCACATATGCACGATAGTTGGGCCCAAACCCAATCCCATCATTCTCCCTGAATTGCGCAGTGTCAGATCTTCCACCTACAGCATCTGCCCATAGATCACTCCCGAATGAGCCTCCAACCAGAGCGCTTCCGACAAGCCCAACCTGGAAATTGCGCAAGATGCAAATGGGGGTGACGCCAACCATGTAAATGGCAAGGACGAGAAGAACGACGGGAGCCACGGCAGCGACCGCCGCCTTTTGTTGTTTGTTAGCAGCGTAGTACCTGTCATGGGATGCGCAAGACTTACAGGGATCTTTTTTATCTACCGGCGTTGTGATCGTCGATCAGCGCCACATTGCGGGAACGATCGTTGATGTACGTTGAATCTCCACAGGACACTGCTCATAACAACGCCCTCGCCGGACCCGAATCCAAGTTCATTCTGACCGCTGGTATGACTGGCTGAAATCCAGCCGTAAGGATCACGAGAGATGACTCCATGCGTACGACGCTCACCAGCCCAGACATATTACACGCTACCTGGGAAACTGTCCCTTCGAACTAACTTCGACTCGGTGTCACGGACAGGTATGCGCTGGACTCGGTAGCAGCCAATATGGAATCCTCGGCCCCGTTTACACCAAATAGCGACTATGTATCTCGAGTCGTTACTCGTGAGCGGGAGAGTGTGGAATGACAACAAAAGTCACACACAGATTCATGATCATGTACTTAACAGGCCCTCCTGTCTCCAAGGTTAGAGTTGGCGATGATCGTCGATATCTTGCCGGGTTGAAATCCCATCAGAGATCGAGAAGCATGATAAACCATACCTAGTTGGTAAATCCAGACATACCACTGGCCAACCAGAGTCACCATGGTTACAAGGGATCAACTGATGACGTTTGATTGGTGCAAGCAAGTATATTGTCTGCTCCGACACTTCCAGCGTTGTCGGCGTGTTCAGCGGGCACGCCACAAGGTACGACATCATTTGCGATATGGTTTCTTTCCTCTAAACCGCATTCAGGCACGGATACACATAAATCGAAATGATGTAACGATTACC
>JBBPMV010000127.1:14495-30007 GCA_038090495.1 Heimioporus retisporus | reverse complement strand
CAACAATGGCAATGTGGTGGTGGTGGTGGTGGTGGTGGTGATGGTGGTGTGCATTGAGTTGCCATGTCACCCACAACATTGTTGTCATTGTTGAGGTGGTAAGTGTGCTGTTGTGCATCCCCACCCACATCATCATTGTCATGTGGTGGTGGTGGTGTGCATTGAGTTGTCATGCTGCCTATAATATCATCATCATCAAGGTGGTGAGCACCCTGTTATGCATCCCTGCCTGTGTTGTCGTTGTTGCATGGTAGTGGGCATGCTGTTGTGCATTCCCATTTGCATCATTGTCATCACATGGTGGTGGTGGTCATCAAGTGTACATATCCTTGCTGCAGGTATGGGTACAGGTATGGGTAAGGCAGCCACATACCTGATACCAATACCCATGGGGATCCATACCCAGGACCCATGCAGGTTACCCATACCCATGTTCTTGCCTACTTCTCCACAGACCACCAGACTTTGTATTTGGACATCCACAGACACCCCTCCACACTTGCTCACAAATGTGTGGGTGTTTCAACTTCTGGAAGTTCTAAAAAAATGGTATATGGAAGTGGTTGATGAGGGACCCCCAGAAGTGATGGTTTTGAACACAGAAGCTTTTTGGGTGTATACAGCTTTGTTCACTGCAGCTACTTGAAATGCTCTCTCAACTTGTAGTTTATGATTCACAACACAAGCTCAATCCCTTGGCAAGGCCTTGCATCATCATTGTGTCTTGCTATCTTTCAGTCATATGTGTGGTTGTGTATGCTGGGGCCCAGTTGTTGGACTACCCTGATGGGAAACATGTTCTGATATATTGATACATGATGAAAGTGATCAAGCTGTAGCTGTTCTGCTGGGACATGCTTATCCTGTCCATGTCATGTATGTTTTGACCAGCAAGGCCTACATGGATGCTAACATGGACAACAAGCTTATCCACAGGTAACAATCACCAGCATCAATTCATGCTGCTCAAAGCTCATCCAGTACTCTTTTGTATTGTGTCTTTGGCACCTGACACATTTGTTATGTGCTAGCATCTGAAAGCATGGCATGGAGTGACACTTGAGCCATTATGATAGTAATTGGGGCTAAATGGCATTGGAGATAGTTGGCATTTAGATGTTCCAGACTCTTATTGTTTCACATACTCTTTCCTATCTCCTAATCATCATTCAGTGGCCAACCAGGCTGAAACTGGTTTGTAAAGTTATTGCCATACATAAACTAATGTTACATAACTTGTCTAATCTTCTTTATTAAGATAGCTAGTGTGCAAATCCAAGTTATCTTAAAGACAGCCCTAGCTTCTTATTGGCCAGCTAGCCAAATGAGACTTCAAAGTGCAATAGTATTGGCTAGCATATCTGGTAGCTACATATCATATGAGTCTTATTATAAATAAAAATAACTAAATAAAAATTCTCATTCACACAACACCAAACCAAGATACTTGACTATACTACCCAGACAAACCACATAGCTCCTAAACAAAGGTGGTCCTGCTATTGTCCTTAAAACTAGATGCAGCCTGCAAACTCTATGGACAATAGGTAAGTTGTAAAGCTATAGATTTGTCACATGAATCACACAATCCAGCTTTTAGCAGGCAATCCATAACTTTGGCTTGGTCTGGTACATATAAATGCTCTCAACCTGTAGTAGGTAAACAGAGAAGAAAAGAACAGCTCACAGAGCAACACTATAAACTAACATCAGCTAGCATGTGAATGAGGTGCACCAAATACCAACACAAATGAAAATCAAACTCTAGAATATAGCTAAATTGGTTGTGAATTTCCATGCAATACAGATACCTATCATATTACAAATATTTTCAAGATTTTCAAGATTGATACCATTATTGATGATAGACCCACCTACCAGTATAAAAAAAAGGGACAAGAGGCTATCTCTTCAGACAGCATAGAAAACCTCCTATCAGGAATACACAATACTTAGCCAAGGGGCCATGCACTAAGCAAAGGAAGAAATGAGAATTCAAGACTAAGGAATAACTAATTACATGAAGGGTTTATATACCTGTCTATGCAGCTATGCTGACAGTAACCCTGAGTCCTGATAACAACATATGAGTTAGAAATGCAAACAATGGTGCCATAGTGGTAGTACAAAATAGAAAATAATAGAATGTAGTGGAATGATGAAGGGAACAACAGACAGTGATTAGAAGAATGTTTGACTCACAAGGAGTCAATCTGAATTAGAATGAAGAGAATTTGAAAAGTTCTGACATTACCCCCCTTTCAAGACTGAATGTTCTCAGGTGGCAAGCAAGGAAGTTGTTTGAGGGAGGAGTGAAATTGTTACACTTGGTCTGGGTAGGGACAAGCAAAGACTTGGTAGGATCACCTGCACAAGTCAAAGGATTGAGGAACAAAGGTTTCAGCCTAGATTTAACTAGCCAAAAGGGTTATGAGGGGCTGACATAGTCAGGGACGAGCCAAGGAGTCTTGGGGTCATGGCTGGAGATGAAGGTTTCTAGGGTTCAGGGTTGGGTAGTTGGGACTATTGGAGATCTCATAATAGAAACAATCAGGGATTCCTCTTTATCTAGGATTGAAGGTGAAGGATGAAGGAGTAAGGGGCACTATTCCCTTAGGACGAAGGACTGAGGTGAGACTGGTGAAGGCAAAAACCCAAGTAGGAATTGCTTAAAGATAATGTACATGGCAGCTGGGTATATATACTACTGAGGCGGCCCAGAGGCACTGTCTAAAGGAGTCATCCTGAGTAGTGGTAGGATAGCCTTTAAGGCTATGGTTCTAAGTATGAAAGTGCAGCGTGCTGCGATCAATGAAGTTGTCTGTGATGAAGGGAAAACATAAGTATAAATAGCACATGGCAGCGCGAGTGAAAATGCATAGGAAATCTAAGAAAAGAATGATCGGGCTCAACTGACCATGTGGGAAAGTCATGATCTAGGTGAGGAAACAAGTCTGTACTGTCTGGGGAGAAAGGAGAAATCAAAGGAAGAAAAAGGATAGGGGTTCATATGAATCATAACAGAAATATGAGGAAATCAGGATTTCAAAAGGTGGCAGAATTAGAAACAGGAAGAGGTAAACCAAGACATGTTGGGCAAGAACATGGAGGATCAGGTTCAGAAGCATTGTAACAAAGATGAAGAGTTTTTGAACACTGCATGGCAGTAGGATGTTTATGGTGGATGGCCATGATACTATATTGTGGATGTGACAGTTTGGTTTCTTTAATCCATTTGTTTTCATCCAAAGAGAAGCCTTTCCATTTAACAAGGTATTCAATTGTGTGACACCATTCACAAGAGTTTATGATTTCTTCAATCTCTTGTTCTTCATGTTCTACAACTAGATCTGGTGGAGGCAGTGGTGAAATTTGTTGTGAGGGAAAAGAACCTGGCATGTAAGGAGAAAGAACTGATTCATGGAAAATTGGATGAATGCTATGCCATTTGGAATCAAGCTTGAGCTTGTATACCACAGGTCCTACTTTTTTGACAACCTTGAATCGTCCATACTGTACCTCTGGTCATCCAACTTCTTCAATGGTTGTTTGGTTCTTATATTGGTTGCTTTGAGAAGCACCAAGTCTCCTTTTTTGTATTCAGCAGATACAGTTGTTCTTCAATCATAGAATTTCTTCATATCTGCTGAAACATGCTCCAATGCCTGTTTTGCCTGTTGCTGAGCTCCCCTCATGTTCTTTACAAACTCCTCTGCAGATTCATTTCAAAAACTTCTTCACTTGGTTCCACCAATAGCCAGCTGTTGTCCATAATTGAGCATGAAAGAGGAATAAGCCATGCTCATGATTTGTTGATTGTGTGCAAATTCTGCCATTGAACCCAATCTGATTGTCAATGATTGGTGTAAATGCAAAAATATTGTTCAATGACCAAGTTATGTATATCTTTCCATTTGTCCATCTGTTTGAGGATGGAAAGCAGTGGAAGAATTGCCCTTGATGTCCAACAAGGTATAAAGTTTGGTCATGAACAAACAAACAAATTGTGGTCCCCAATCTGAAATGACTTTGGAGGGAGTTCTGTGTAGTTTGAAAACAAGGTCATGGAAGATGGTGGCTACTCCTTTTGCTGTCACTTCAGTTTGTGTTGGAAAGATGTGAATCATTTTTGGGAAGCGATCAACCTCTGTAAGAATGGTGTTTTTTCTTTCTGATTCTGGAAGTGGCCCAATTAAGTCAACTGATATGATTTTCCATGGACAATCAGGGATTTCATTTGGATGTGGTGGAGTTTTGATGTTACAAGTATGAGGTTTGACTTTTTGACATTTATTGCATCCAGTTACATATCTTCATACATCTGCATTGATTGTGGGCCAATAGAAGTTCTCTTTGATGAGTTCAAGAGTTCTTCTGCCTGGATGTCTGGCAGTTGTATAATCATGTCTTTCCTGAATGATTTGTTCCTGAAGTTCTTTCTTTTGTGAAACATATATCAAATCTTTCCAGTAGATGAATTTGTTCTTCTGAGTCCTTTCAGATCCTTCCTTGTGAAGACCATTGTTAACAATGTCTTCATGAAGATGGATATACTTTTGAATAAGTTCCTTGATGGTTTCTACTGATTCAATTGACTTGGAGTGCACAGCTGCTACAATGAAGCCTTTGAAAAGATGTGATGGCAAGACAATTTGTGCTTTGTTGTCATCCATCCCCCTTTCAAGGTCTGGTCTCTGGGACAGAGGATCTGCTGGATTACCTTTTCCAAGGTGGTGTGAGATATGGAAATGATATTCCTACAGCAATTGTTGCCAGTGCACTTGTCATTGGGAGAGGTCTTGGGGTTTCATCCAATAAGCAAGATTTAGATGGTCAGATAAGATCTCAAACTCATGGTAAGTGCCTAAGAGGTAATGATGCCATTCCTGCAAAGCAAAAATAATAGTACCAGTTTCAAATCAGCCACATGGTAATTTTGTTCAGTGTTATTAAGAGATTTGGAAATGTAAGCAATTGGGTGCCATATATCATTCTGCTTCTGCATGAGAATTGCACCATAACCTACTCCAGATCCATCTGTTTTGATTTGAAAAGGATCTAGATCTGTCAGCATTGCAAGGGCAGGTGAAGTTGTCAGCATGTTTTTAGCTGGTCAAATGCTGCTTGGCATTTATTGTTCCAAATGAAATCCACTTTCTCTGAGGTAAGAGTGTTGAGTAGCTTGGCTTTCTTGGTGAAGTCTTTGACAAAACTTTGGTAAAATTGTAAAATCCCAAGAAGCTGTGTAGTTCTTTTCATCTGGTTGGGATTGGCCAATCAGTTACTCCCTGAACCTTTGTAGAATCCATCTTAATCTCCTTCTGAGATACAATCAACCTGAGGTATTCTGTTTTGACTTGTTTGAACTTGCATTTTGTATGTTGCAGGTATAATTTGTTGTCTCATAATATCTGTAACACTTTGTTAACCATAATATGATGTTCCTCTAGGGTTTCTGTGAAGATCATGATGTTGTCCATATAGATGACTATCTTTCCTCAATTGATCAGATCTCAGAAGAGGTGATTCATCATTGTTTGGAAAGTTGCTGGTGAGTTGGTCAAGCCAAAGAACATTACCAGCAGCTCAAAAAGTCCATGGTTCATTCTGAAGGCTACCTTCCATTTGTCCCTGTCTTTCATGTGAATACTATTGTATCCCCATCATACATCAAGCTTGGTGTAATACTTGGCTTTCTTTAGCTTGTCAATAAGCTCAAATATAAGTGGTAGAAGATAACAATTTTTTATAGTGATTGCATTGAGTTTTTGGTAATCTTGGACAGGTTGAAGTTGGCCATCTTTTTAACAAGAAAAAAAGTGGATGTGAAAGGAGATTTAGAAGATCCAATTCTTTCTGATTTAAGATTTCTTCAAGGAAGTCATCCAACTCCTTTTGTTCTTCAACTGTTAGGTTGTATGTTTTACAGTCAACTGTATGATCTCCCAGCATCAGTTCAATTGCATGATCCTATGATCTTTGTAGTGGTAATTCATCAAAGTTTTCTTTCATGAAGACATCCTTATATTCATGAGAGTATTCAGGGACCACATCTTCAAATGTTTGTCCTTGCCTTTTTTTGTTTGCTTCAATTGCCAGATCAGTAGCCAGGGTTCTCATATATGATTTGACATCTAATTGGAACACCCAGTCTTCCTCTCCTTGATCTTCATCATCTTCTTCAATGTTAATCAAGGCAGGCACATGATCTTCACATCTGAGTGTAATTTGCTTGGTTTTCCAGTTTATTATTGGATTATGTTTCTTCAACCAATCATAACCTAGGAATATTTCATGTGTGCTCAACTGCATGATTGCTAAGGTAATTGTTTCTCTCTGTTCACCAATGGCCATTTGCATTGGGAGTGCCATCCATATTGTATATGGGAATAGCAATAGGTAGCTCCCATGTTGGTACATAAGTTCCATTGGGAAACAATTCTTTCATCGATTGATGAGCCTATATATTCAGAGTTGACAAGGGCTTTGATCTGGAAGTTTTCTCCAGATGGGTTTGTGATGATACAGTAGCTTCTACTTCCAGACTATTTTTGAATCATTTTCATTTGATAAATCAAGGTTTTTGTTAAAGTTCTTGAAGCACAAACTCTGCTTTGATGGTGTTTAATGCCTTCAACTTTTTGACAAACATTTCATCAATTTCATTTACTCAAGTATTGTGGACAAACAACTGAATGTGATGTTGTGCCCTTTTAACATCTGAATTATTGGCAACTGCTTTGATCCATTGACTGAACCATGGGTTGACAGTGTTTAACCAGGTCTGCCTACCACTTCACTTCTTGGGGCTCTTGTCTGGTACCTCAGATGTCCCAATACTAGGTGAAGCTTCAGCAACCAGGGGGTGATTAGCCCTCAGCAGTCCCTTTTGTTGACTCATGATCTAAATCTGTGTGGATCTGAACCCTGCAATTCCTCTTTGAGTTTCTCTCAACTCATCAATGCATTCCTTGAACTTTGGAGTAATGATTTTTTTCCAAAAAAGCTATGCTACACAATCTCCTTGTTGTATTGGAAATGGTTCATCTCCCATATTGATGAGGACAATACCCACTTCTCCTTGATAGTTGGTGTTGTTAACTCTGGCAAGGACATCTATGCCATATTTGACTGCCAATCCAGATCGAGGTACAATGCATCCATATGTTTTTTTGGGTACTATCATTGCCAATTTGGTTTTGATTATCATCCTTTTATGAGGTTCAACACAAAAGTCTTTGACTGCACAGAGATCATGTCCAGTGGCTTCTTCTGATTTTCTTTCAGGAAGTCTAGCTTCCTTCAAGATTCTTTTCACATGGAGTGGTTGTTCCTCAGCTTCACCTTGTTGATTGGACAACACAGCATATTTATTCAACCTAGATATTGTTACATCAAGAGCATCCAAACAAGAAGACTCAGCAGGATAAGCAGTCAGCTTTACTATGCCCTGGCTGGAAAACCCTTCTCCATTTCCACTTTCTGGATGGCTTTTTCCAACATCTCTGGATTCTTGTGTTGAATCACCACACCTTTGAACTGGAATGTACATATTTGAGGAGGATGAGGTTTGAAATGCTCTGCACATGGCCATGCTTTCCCACACCTATGACAGACACCAGTGGCTCTTGCCTTATCAAGTTCCAACAGGGCCCTAGTGCTACTGAAGATTCATGTGACATTAGGATGAATGGGTGCTGCCAGTGCAGACATACCAGACATTGTCATAGGGGTACCCTTCATTGCCATGTTTGAGCTCATATTGGACATAAACAATTATTGGCCTGATCCTTGATTAGAAGAGTGGCCCATATAGGACCAACCCTTCTTTTGTTCAGCAATTTCCCTAAGAATCTGATCAGCCTTGACCAATTCTACCTCCCAAACCTTGAGGTCCTCAACATCCACCAAATTGGGCTTGTACTTCTTAACCTTCTCAATTACTTTGTCTTTCAAATGTTGCCACAGCAGGTGCACTAATGTCCTTCCATGACTTGTGGCACTGCACTCAGCTTCCATCATTAACTGCTTAAATTTGATGAAGAAGTCCTTGACTGGTTCATTCTTGATCTGCCTTATCGTCAACAGCTTCCTCTCTGCTTGTTGTCTCATGGTGACTGGCATGAACACCATGTTCAGCCCATTCCAGAAGATTGCAAAGGTTTGCATGTGCAAGGAGGTGCCATACTGCTGCATATACAAATTAGCATACTTTCCAGCTGCATTGTTGCCACACATATATAAAATGACAATTAATATTTTTTGACTATCCATGGAGTCAGCATTGAAGCCAGCCAAATATGTTGTAACATTGTGGGACCATTGGAGAAACTTCTCCTTTGATCTGTTGAACATCTCCAGCTTTGCTGCAATGGATTTTCCCAGGTGTCCTTGAACATGCTGAGAAGCATTAGGTCCAAAGGGTATTGATACCTCAATGCATGGTTGAGCATGCTGAGGATTGGGAGGTGGAACTGGATGCTGAGTATGTCCAGACCGGGGAGTCAGTAAAGGTCTAGAGTATGGTTAGTGTCCTGCTAAAGGGGCAGGTCTAGGCCCAGTGGGTGGTCTAGCAGCAGTCTGCAGGATATATGTGGGGGAAGATTGGATCTGGGTGAAATCAAAATCAGGCATTGGCAGTGCTCCAGCTGCATTGATCCTGTATTGTCACACAATTTGCACCCATGTGCCCTGTTGGACCATGAATTGCTCCAACTTTTCATATCCTCTGGCAAGTGGAGCTGTGTTGGTATTCAATCTGATATGGGTTGGTAAATAGGATCATTAGGGAATAGGGTTTTTGACAGGAATGGGTAAAGGGTGTGCTGTCTGGGGTGTGGGGGTAGTGGCTCAAGAAGCCCAGCCTTCAATGGAGGGATAAAATTGTTCAATGGGTGTGGGAGTAGTCATGGGGATGGGTGGTAGATGGTAGTGGAGGGTTTAAAGCTGGGGGTATCAATAAGCATGCCCATATGAGTTCTCAGTAAAGAGTCTGTTGAACATTGGCATGATAGTAGGGATAGACTTGAAGAGAGTCAATGTGAGAATAAGGATGTGGGTAGGGACCATTTTCCCACCTTTTGTAGGACAAGAGGCAGACATAACAGTAGTGTGGGTAGGTTTGTGAGCTATGGGGAAAGCCTAATACCATTAAGGGTGATAGTTGGCAGGGGAGAACAGAATGTGGGCAAGCTTCAAAGAGATGGTTGATACCCAGGCAAAGCTAGAAGAGGCAAGGAGAGAGAGGAAAACTAGAAGACAGGTAAAGAACTCATGAAAGGCCAGTTCAGTAATGTTAGTCTCAAATTATATCAGGAATGCTCAATACTCTGCTGAAGGAGCCTTGCACTAAGTGCAGAAAGAGATGAGAATTCAAGACTAAGGAATAACTAATTACATGATGGGTTTATATACCTGTCTATGCAGCTATGCTGACAGTAACCCTGAGTTCTGATAACAACATATGAGTCAGAAGTATGAACAATGGTGCCATAGTGGCAGTACAAAATGAAAAATAATAGAATGTGGTGGAATGATGAAAGGAACAATAGACAGTGATTAAAAGAATGCTTGACTCATGTGAAGTCAGTCTGAATCAGAATGAAGAGAATTTGAAAAGTCCTGACACCTCTAGCATGAAATGAAAGGGATAGGAAAAGTTAGGATTTGCTTGGTGTGATGACTTGACAATGAGATTGCCATGAGGCTTGTAGCTTTGGCAAGGAAGTGTAAAGACTATTATGTTGACATCAATGTGATACTTAGCTGGGTGGTAATTGCCATGTGAAATCCTACAAACTAATACTAAGTGGCTGAACATAATTTTAGTATTATATAAGCAGCCTGAGAGTACACAACATATTTATTCAATTATTCACTCCTCTTTCTCTTTGGAACATTCAAACAGTTATAAATTGAATAATATATAGTAATAAAACACTTCAGCAGACCACTTGTATTAGTGTAAAATAGATAGATAAGTGGAAATATAAAAAAAAACACAAAAAATGTTGGAAGAAATTATTCTATGGATAAAATGCTTTGAAAATTTTATTTCCAAGTTTCATGTACATGTCCCAGCATTGCTAGGAATAGCTTGGCTGAAGGGAATTTGTTTCTGGAAAGATATTAATATATATGCCTCCTACTTTCTGGATTACAAAAAAGCAGGCTGTATTTTTGATTTGTTAGAAACTGTAGATTCCTATTGAAAAGTTGTACACATATTTTATTCATGCATCTACAATGGCTCAAAAAACTGTCTATTTGCATGTTTTGAAGTATGTGTTGCCAAATGGTGATTGTCTAATCTAATCACATAGGTGTTAGAGATGAGCCCTTCTCCTCTTTCTGATGGTGCAAGAGTTGAAGATTTGGTCAAGGTTTGATGAAATGGCAAGCAAATCAAAATAATACTCACTGGGATAGTTTTTTTGACTTTATACAAGATTGGATATTTAGTACTTGTTATAACATCCCTTGGCTTTAATATTTGCTTGAATCCTACTGGACATCCTCTTTATCCATTTCTGACAGTTCTCTGGAGGAAAGAGATCCTTTGAGATGATGTCAGGTGTGTTCAATGGAACTAAGGTCCAGAGATTGAGCAGGCCAATCCACTTGATATCTTGTTCCTGGAACCAGTTTTGGGCTCTTCTTGAAGTATGTATTAAGTTATTGTCTTGTTGAAAGATTAGCTCTTCTTTAGGAATTCCAGATTCCTCCAGGCTCTGCAGCAACCATCCCTCCAAAATGGTCACATACTGTTCTGCATTCATTCTTCTTTCTACCTTGCTCAAGGCCCCCACTCAATTCCAGCTTATGCTGTCCAAAATCATCAGTGATCCCCTTTCAAATTTTACTGTACCTTTGTCCTTTCTGGAGTTTAATGCTTTTCCTTGCTTTTTCTAGAAATACTCTTGCCCATTTGACCCAATCTTATTGATTCTGATCTATCTGTCCAAATAACCCTTTTCTGGTCCTCCATAATCCAATGTTGATACTTGAGCAAAATCAAGCCTCCCCTTTATAGAAACAGCAATAAGAGGTGCCTTTTTTTTTGACCATAGCCATTAAAGAGGGTGTTTTGAGGGTATTTCTGACTGTCTATGAATAGACAGTGGTGGGAATGATGGAGTTGATGAAATGAATAACCTCAGCTACATTTTGACCTTGCCAATGATGATTTGCTATGTATAGCATACTTGTTGGTATAGGAAAGCTCAGAAAATCAGCTATCATACAGGTTTTTCTTTTCTGGATGGACCTCCTAAGGGGCCCTAGCCAATGTAGACCTTCCAATTCCAGATTTGGATGTAATTGGTTAGCAGAAAAGATCAAGTAATACAAGAGAGATAAAGTTATTTCTTTGAGTGACAGAAAGATAATTCATGAATGAAAGATTAAAATGTATTAGTGATAGCATGGGTTTTTGAGCCCACTGTATAACAACATAATCCATTACATAAAAGTAAAATAAAATATAAAATATATCCAATGCCTTATTCTTATCTTATTGATGATATTGGTAGCATCTTGTGGTGATGAGCAAGTGGCTACATTCCTTTAAGATTACCATTTTCAAAATATAATCAATGAAGCTCATCACCAAGCTTTTGTTGCTAAGCATGATGTTCAGATGGAGTTTGTCTATTAGTGTTAAGTATATTGGTACTTTATTATTGATGTAATTAAGTGAGGCCATGGTGACTTGCCCTTACAGATTGCTGGATTTTCATGCCAGCCAAACAACCACTTATTTGTTTCCAACCCACTGTTAAGTACCAGATGATCATGGATCATATGGCAAAAGATCCTGCAAGATGTCAAGGATCTGAATACTCAGCTTATGACCTACCCCCACATTGTTTTCTTTATAGCATGAAGATATTGCCCCCAACTTTCATCACAACTCTTATGAATATTTACATATCTTGTAAAAAACAAAAGTATGCTTCTTATAAATAAGAAGACTTTGTGCTTGCTATTTGAAAAAAAAAAGCTTATTTTTGAAAAGTAGAACATTCCACTGTAAAGTAGTGTACCCCATTCAAGAAGGTGGCTCACTCTCTTGAAATGTAGTGTATTTAAACCAAAGTAGCATGCTAATAAAGTGTGCATTCAAACCCTTATATTAGTATAGGTAGAGCATGACACAAACTCATATAATTTTTGCTTGAAAAAAAGCTATGTTGTTTGCTCTTGCAACCCTAAGTTATTTAACATCTCTTTACATAAATTTGTTCTTGTTAATGATAGTAATTCCTGACAGTTACAACTATTATGATACAATTTTAAACTAGTACCTGTGAATCTTTGTCATCTGCAATTTTGTTTGCTTTAGCAATGCCCTTCAAGTTTTCAATCCTAGTTAATGAATCAGCTAGCCATAGTGGTAGGCTAAACATTCCTACTTATACCCAGCTTGCAAGCATGTTCTTTGAAGTGGAGGTCATTTGAAGGATTTGTTGAGATCATTTCAGTGTTTTGAGAAGCTTGAAATATATGATGTTGAGACCTTTTGCTTGCAGCTTGGTGTTTGTGCTTTCTCTTCAACATACATCAACCAAAAAATAGACTTGTTGATAGATTAGGAAATCTCATGAAAGAACAAATAATATGGATGTTACCACTGAGGCCACCAATGCAAGGGCTTCCTTTGATACAGCATTTTGAAACTCTGGAAAGATGCAGAGTATCTTTTTGCTATGGCTGTAAATTACATTAATTCAATTTGTTGAAGTATCATATGGCCAAAATGAGCCACCTCTGTGAGTGGTACACCAGTTATTTACTTAGAACTTGGCAATCACATTCTCTTTCACCACTCATACCATTTCAATACAAACCAAAGCTACCATGTCCTTCTTGTACTTTATGAACTTGAATTAGCATTCTCCTTTTGTAGAAGAGGCAATATGCCTTTCAGCTAGCAATGAACTGTTCAAAAATAGTAAATGTTACATGTTTACTTTTGTATTCTTGAGAAGCCCCATCCACAAGAGGGGATAGAAATTGATAGGGCACAGTTTTGATGCAACTCTTAACTTGTTGTTCTGGAAGTACCTTCTGCCACTAGAGTCACTAGGCTCTTGAATGCTGTAGTGGCCTAGGAAAGGAATAAAGGTGCTCAAGGCTTCTTACTGACCTCAATATCCCTTTTTGAAAGACAAAAGAAATTATAGATACATGAATATCATATATTTATCTATATTAATGAAACTTACCCAGAATGTATTTAATTGGCTATCAATTTTGATTTAAATTAGCTTATTTAAGTAGTTATCATAACATATTTAAACTGATTTATGCAATATGTTCTGCAAAATGTTATTTATAATCTTTATCTTGGATTCATTTGTAAATGATTTAATAATTTTGTTTATTACAATATTCTCTTGTTACATATGATAAATCCTGGGTAAAATCTATTGCCAGGTTTGTCCAGGCATATTAACTTGCTTTGTTTGTTGTTTTATTTGTGGTATGACAATAAAGAGTCATAGTGACAGTACTCACAGCAATACACAATAATGGTAGACAGCAAATGATACAATAGCATGTATCATAAACTGTCTAATGAAAAGATCAAAATAACATTGAATTTGTTTCAAGCATATTTATAGGCTAGAATCTCCTCATGTTAATTAAAATAAAAAGAGTATGCTTAAAGAGATATTTGAAGGATATTTTCTTGTACATATATATCAAAACTCTGCTTGTTTTTGAATTAAATTGCATTCAGACATAATGCAACACATTTTTTGTAGTGCTTCTGGTACATTTGAAGACCAGCCTCACAATAACCATCAATACTGAACTACATGACATGAACAAAGTCATTGCACCTGCCATCACTTATACATGCCTTTAGGAATGCAATTATAAGGCTAGTAATGTCAGCTTATGTTGCATGTATGTTGCATGTATAGGCTTGGTTCAAAATCTGCTCCAAGAATAGGTGATCAGAAAAGAATAGAGAATTCAACTACCAACACTTTACTATGCTGTGTTACACACCACAATACTTCAATTCCATAATTGACAAATATAAGAAATTTTTTTGCTAACCTCACTAACCTAATGATAGGTCTTTGATAATGAAAATGGGCATGAAAACATGATGCCAAGGATTGGTTGGATAAGAATGGAGCTGGTGGATGTATATCTGAGTCACACTTGTAAGATTCCATGCTCAAAACAATTATATGCAAAAGAGACAATCCAAGTGACTACTATGATTATGATTTCAATAATTCCTTTCAACATGACTCAAATTCTTACAATCTCATCATGGTCCTGATACTGATACTGTTTTAAACAGCTGTGGTCATAGGCTGAAGTCTACTGTCAGAAACTGAGGAAGCAAAGATGGTGATCAGAAGTAAGCAATATGCCACAATAGCATCACAGTAGAAGCTCCTAAACAAGAAGAGCTTATGGCAAAGTACAGCATATCATAATCTTTTCATCTTCTTTTAGAATTAATTTACTAGTAAAACTATTAATATAATTCAAAATACTTCCTATAGATATGTAGAGCAAGTGTGGTGGTGGTAGCATGCTGTTGGGCTGCCATATTGCCTATTGCATCATCATCATTGATGTGGTGGGTGCACTGTTATGTGTTCCCACCTGCATTGTTGTCATTGCATGGTGATGGCAGCATGCTGTTGGGCTGCTATATTGCCTGTTGTGTCATCATAGTTGAGGTGGTGGGCATGCTGTTGCATGTCCTTGCCTGCATCACCATTGTTGTGTGGTGGTGGCAGCACAATGCCTGTTGTGTCATCATCATTGAGGTGGTGGATGTGCTGTTGTGTATCCCCACCCACATTGTCATTGTTGTGTGGTGGTGGCAGAATCATCAGCAAAACAGCCCTCCCCCTAGATAGCACTGGCCAGTGCTGGACAGAAATTGACAGCAAGGCACCTAACTGGCTAGTGCTGGCCAGCAAATATGAAAAAAAAAAAATCCTGCCTATAAAACTGTTCTCAAAATTTAACCAGCCAATTTTTATATCAAATAGTCACTGCCACCTCTTGATCCTGTCCTCCCTTGACAATCGCTGCCTGCTGCCATCTTGCTCATCTTGCTACCACCTGCTGCTGTCTTGCCTGTCTTGCCTTTGCCCTTGTCTCACACTACAATGACAACAACAGTGTGACAACCATGACACTATGGTTGTCATGTTGTTGTTGGTGTTGTTGTTGCTGCCCTGTGCTCTTGCTGCCCTCTCAATCATTGCCATTGGCCATTGTATCACCTGTTTCATCCCTGCTCCTCATTTCATGTGATAACAATGGTGGTGAGACAACTGTGATACCATAGTCATCATGTTGTTGTTGTCATTGTCATCACCTCCTTGTGCTCCTGACCCTCCCTTGGCCATCATTGCATGCCACCATCTGCTTATCTCACCACTGCCTTGTGCTCTTGCCCCTCCCTTAACCATCACACCACCTGCCACTATCTTGCCCATTTTACCCCTACCCCTTGTCATGTGACAACA
>JBBPMV010000126.1:0-30140 GCA_038090495.1 Heimioporus retisporus | reverse complement strand
GCACGTGCTCTTTGTCGTTTTGGGAATCTCTGGTCACTTTTGGTAGGGATATTGGTAGGGAGTGGGAAAAGGGCTATTGTGCCTAGTTAGCCTGTCGTTACTACATACTGTGACAGGCTAGTTAGGTGATCAATATCAGAGGTCGAGGTGTTCCAGAGATTCATGAACAACTTATTCTGAGATATGATCACAGAGAGATGGCTCATCATTTATATGGATGACCTCCTCATTTTCTCCCCTGATGGAGAAACCCACACAAAAAGAACCCAACAGGTCCTCAAACAAATAGAGGAACTAGACCACCACCTCAAACTATCCAAGTGCAAGTTTGCCTGTTACAGATGTACATTTTTCACCTTCTTCATGTCTCTTTTCCTTTTCTTTTCTTTTTCCATTCTTGGCCCCTGATGGAGTGTATGCATTGGCAATGGCTGGCATCTAAGTGTATGTTTATTTTTCACTTACAGGTATATGGACCCATTTGATTCTTCACTCTTTCACAAACTCACAGACTGTGCATTCATCTTTTGATTTACTTTACAGACATCACATATGTCACAATCAAACTCAGCTCACACCTAGGGCATGTTGGCCCCTATGATCATTTATCTCTAGATCTGCCATACCATGCATTTATAGTATGTTTCCCTTATGATCCAAGCATGTATGGCTATGCTGCCACATCCTCACCAGATGCACATGGACACTTTACATATCTACAATCTGTATACTACATGGACAAACATGTACTTTAGTATATAAGCCAATAGATCCCTAAGGAACTTCTCAGTTGAGTTCTCATGGTTCTCCCCTCAGAGTTCCTGTTATGATTCATATGGACCTTTATTCTTTTTCTTCTTCCTTTGATCTCACCTTTCTTTCTGGACACTACAGACTTATTTCCTTTTATAGATCCCATTTCCATGCCATGATCAGCCATGCCCAATCACTCTTTTCTTAGATATTCCTATGCATTTCCTCTCATGCAGCCATGTATTATTTATACTTACATTTTCCCTTCATTACAGACAGCTTTCCTGATCGCAGTTTGCTGTGCATTTATACTTAGATCCTCCACAGCCTTACAACTATCCTACCACTACTCAGGATGTCTCCTTCAAGACTACCTTCAGGCTGCCTCAGTAGTATATATATCCAGCTGCCATGTACCATATACTTTAAGCAATTCCTACTTGGGTTTTCACCTTCACTTATCTCATCTCAGTCCTCAGTCCTTAAGGGAATAGTGCCCCTTGTCTCCTTCATCCTTTATCCTCCGAAATGCTCCAATATAGTGAACCCTTGATCTCTGGTAGTCTATCTACCTGACCCTGAAACCTTTGAACCCTCGTCCCCAGCTATGATTCCAAGACTTCTTGGCTTGTCCCTGAGCATATCAGCTCTTGTCACTCTCATCATTGCCCCTTTGGCTAGTTAATCTAGGTCCAAAACCTTCATCTCTCAATCCTCAGACTTGTACAGGTGATCCTACCAAGTCTTTGCTTGTCCCTACCTAGGCCAAGTGTAACAATTCCACAGCAAGATAGACTCATTTCCTTACATCTTTCCTCTCTTTGAGTACTTGCAACTGCATGCTCACCCTTACTCTCACACTCATCAGCAAAACAGCTGTCCCCCTGGCCAGCACTGGCCAGTGCTGGACGGAAATCTACAGCAAGGTACCTAGCTGGCTAGTGCTGTCCAGCAAATGTGAAAAAAATCCTGCCTATAAAACTGTTCTCAAAATTTAACCAATCAATTTTTATATCAATTAAGATCACCTGACATAGTTTTTGTAGCCATAGATATCAAGATGCTTGTGTGGTAAGTCAAAAGTTTCAGCAATGTGAGGGCTGTTTCACTGATGCTTTCATCTATGCCTGCACTTGACTACAACTTTGAGTGTTTCATCGCCACTAAAGAAGTAGAATATCTTGGAATGATTGTCAAACCTGGAACTCTTGTGATGGACCCTGTTAAACATGGTGGGATCCAACAATGGCCCACCCTAACCAAAGTCAAGAATGTGTGATCTTTCCTAGGATTCACCAATTTTTACAAAAGATTCATCCCCAATTACTTGAATCTCACCCAACCACTCCTGGATCTCATCAAGAAATCTGCACCTTGGAAATGGACCAACAAATGTGCCTCCACCTTTGAGATGCTCAAGTGGAAATTCCTATCCCAACCAGTTCTCCAATTTCCTGACCTTGCCAAACCCTTTGCCATCACCACCAACACCTTCAAATATGCCACCAGAGGAATCCTATTGCAAACTGACAACAATGGGGATTGAAAACCCTGTTCCTACCTTTCCCAATCCCTTTCCCCTGCCAAATGAAACTACAACCTCTACAATCAGGAACTCCTGGCCATCATCAGAGCCCTAAAAATGTAGAAACAATACCTTAAAGGACACCTAACCCCAATCCAGGTATTCACACATTATAAAAACCTGATGTACTTCCGACAACCACAAGACCTCAATTGCCAACAAGCATGTTGGCTTTTAGACTTAGCCAATTACAACCTTTAGCTAATTCATGTCCCTAGAACATCTCTTGCTAGGCTGGACACCCTCTCACATCAATCCAACCTCATCCCTGATGTTGAAACTGACAATCATGACATTATCTTGCTTCCACAGTTGTTATTTGTCAATATGATCAACACTGCCCTGACTGACAAACTCCAATCCTCCTCCAAGGAGAACTCCCTGCAAGCCCTCTCCAGTGAGGTCCCCTCTACCCTATGCTCTTGCCTCTCCAGCAAGGTCCCCTCTGCCCTACACTCTTACCTCTCCAACTGGAAGTTTGATATAGGTATCCTTACTACCAAGGTCATGTCTATGTCCCAGATGACACCACCCTCCACCAATCCATTGTAACTCACTGCCATGATCACCTCTCTGCCAGCCACCCAGGCTTCCTCAAGACTTGCCAATTGGTGTCCTCCAAATTCTGGTGGCCTAGGCTGGCTACCTGCATATGCAAATATGTAGAAGGGTCCCTCCATTGCCAACAGGCAAAGGTCAACACCCACCCCATGGCTCCCCCACCCCTCTCCATCCCATCCAAGAGTTCCCACCCCTTTCAACAGGTCTCCTGTGACCTGATCACTGATCTCCCCAAATCCGATGGCTTCAACTTTTTGTTGGTTGTGGTCAACCATAGGCTTACACAGGGGGGTAATTTTATGCCCTGCACTGGAAGCTGCCTCTATTGAGGGAATTGCCACCCTCTTCTTCAAGAAAGTTTACAAACGATTTGGACTCTATGACAAAATCATCTCTGATCATGGCCCTCAATTCACCTCACCTTTCATACAAGCACTTGGAAAACTCCTTGGATAACCTATCCCTCACCACCACCTACCACCCTCAAACCAATGGTGAAACTAAGCAGGTCAACCAAGTAGAAACATACCTTAGGATCTTCTGTGGCAACAATCCCACTGCCTGGGCAGAACTAGTGTTGCCATGGCTCAGCTAGTTGAAAGCTGACTATGGCTAGTTGTGGCTGTGACTTTGTCATGCCTATCTATATTGTATAGTCATTGTCACTTGGGTGGGCTGATCTTAACTAGCCAGACCAGTCGACATCAAGCTGATTTATTACAATTTGTCATGCCAATCTGTCACACAACCACTGCTAGCTGGCTAGCATCAACTTCAAATCAACTTTGGATGTAGCTAAACATACCAGAAAGAAAAAATACATGACTATAGCATCCTACTACAACACACCATGTAAGGACAGTATGTACTGTGTACATGTTGATGCTATGCTTGGTGGGCCTGAGATAATCTGCTACTGCAATAAGAGGCAAGAGAATCTTACTTGTGGTTCACTTTTCATGCTTCCTTCCTGGTCATGCTCACACCAGTCAGAGAAACCATTAAAACTGACATATGACTGACCTTTGTCATTTGGCATTGCTGTCAGATATTGACAGGGTTGCCAGGGATGCCATTACTGGGTGGTGGATGTTCTCACAACTGTTTTGAGGTAGCAGAGACAATTTATTACCAGTGGACCTATTGAAGTCAAGTGAGTTGTAGCTTGTGGTCAACATGTTGAGTGGAGAGTTGTGAAACAATGAATGAAGGTATGCATAGTCAGGTTTTGACATGTAAGCTAGTGAATGTGAGTAGCATAGAAATGTAGCAAACTCAGGAGGAAGGCCATTGCATAGCATATTAACTGCAAGGTTTTGTTTGAGCTCCAGTATGGCATCATTTGAAAGAGACAGGTTGATATTGCTGAACCATGGGAGTGATCCTTGCAACAAGTAAATCAGTGTGTAGGCAAGCAACTCGAGATTATTGCAGTAACTTGACTGAACACTTGGGTGATGGTTGGTTGACATGAATGATGGGGTACCGACAAACTGGCAGCCCTGTGTGTATGGAGCATGTGCTTAGGTGGTGGAACTACAATATTGGACCACAATACCAAAGTCAATGAGAAGGACAGTTGGATTTGAGTTTTCATATTCAATCAGGATATTGTTACAATGCGCCCTTATTCTTTTCTCTTTGTCATTCACACCTGTTATCATTGGCCTAACCTGATGTTCTCACTTCAATAGAGTGCTCTAGAACATGCAACACATTCATCGCACACCCTTATCTTTGTTATCTTTACTTCTCTTGCTTTTCGAACCTTCTTCACTTTGTCATAGTTGTTCCACAACCTTCTATGACTTTCCATTACACAGTATATAAGCCTAGGCACTTCACCTCTTGTACCCTAGCTTAGTCCTGCTCAATCTACCTTGTTCCCCCTTCACTCTCCTCATCGTAACTCACTGCTACCTCTTCAGTAGGCAGACTTACCTTCGAACCACCTGCTATACATCCTAGCAGGCAGAACCCTTGACCCTACATTCTAGTTCTTTGAGCCTACACTTGTTCCTATCTGGACCAAGCATAACAAAAGGACTAAGCTCTATGTTTTAGGACTATCATTGTTATAGATCCTTCACCATTCCTCCCAGGCCCACCTCAGCTTTAGAACAAGCCCTATTGCATTTGCATAGGCTCACCACCACAGAACTCCCCTCAGATACATCATCCTCATTGTCCTCCCCCTCTGAAACATCCCAAGACCCAGACACTACTCTTCCCACCGTTGCTGAGCAACAGGAAGACACTGATCTCACTCACCAACTCTCCTCAGTGCTTCACATCCCCAGAATTCCCACACCACCCTCCCCCACCCCAATCACTTCTCATCCCCCTCTATTTCCCTTCCAAGTGCCTCACCCTGCCCCTGCCCCCCCTCCTCTTGTCCACACCTTTGCCTCTACCCAACCTCTCCCACCTCTTGCACCTCCCCCCACTATGACCACCTTCTCGAAACCAGTCAAACTTCACATTGGCTCCCCTAATGCCTTTGATCGCAATTACACCAAAGCCACCATCTGGTTGGACTCTGTCCAGACCTATCTCCTCATCAACAAGGAAGTTTACAACACCAAGGCAAAGAAAATCACCTTCATCCTCTCATACATGAAGTCTGGAGCTGCTCTTACTTGGGCTTTCTCTTTCTGCAAAGCTGCCCTCACTCCTGACGCCCAAGGGACTCCTGTAGGTTTTGGGAAATTCTCTGACTTCCTCTCCACCTTTAGAACCACCTTCAAACACCATGACACCCAAGCCTTAGCCATTACTTGGCTTTCCACCCAACAAATGACCAGCAATGCCAGCATCCCTAAGCTAACTTAATTTATTTCAGAGTTTCATAACAAAGTCCAGATCAGCGAGATCATGGACAAGAATGTCCTCATTGGATATTTCTCTACAGCCCTCCCTGTCCACCTCATGCATCACATCATGTCCATGGACACCATCCCCACCAAAATCAGCAAATGGTACTCTAAGGCCGTTCATTTCCTCACCCAATGGGGAAAAGCTGAAGACATCGTCAAAAGGAACAAGTCTGGTTCCTCCACTTACCATTCATTCTCCTCCTTCTCCCATCCCTCAAGGGACCCCGACACCATGGACATTGATGCCATCAAAATAGCAAACTCACCCCAGAAGAATGCTGCTGATGCATTGCAGAAGGATGTTGCTTTCAATGTCAAAAGACTGGTCATCTTTCTGGCGAATGCCCTGCTTTTACCTCAAACAACCCCAGGTTGAAGAAAACTTCAGAGAAAAATAGTGTTGCTGTGACTCTAACTCCACGCCGGCTAAAGTCATAGTTGAATGCCCGGTTAGCCAATGGCTCTGAAAGTCGGGTACATCACATGACACTGGTTCAGCTCGACTTGGCTAGTTGTGACTATGCAGCTTGGAGTCGACTAACTTTTATTGTTGCAGCACACAGAAATGCCAGTCTGCAGCTCCTTGCTTCTAAAATGAAGTTTAATCATAATGTACCTATTTATTGTAGCTACCTTGGTGCTCTTGTCTGAAATGACACTCAAGGGAATGTGAACACTGCTAATATTGACCCTGCACTTCAAGCTGTGTCAGGTGGACCACAAGAGCATCATGATGGGCTGGCCTGGCACCACTATCATTGCTGTCTCTCAGGGCTAGTGGACCATTGGAATGGCTGTGGGCTGGTTCCACGGATGCAGTTGTGGCACCACCAAGTGTACAGTCTGGTGGTAATTGGCAGCAATCTATGCAGCACTTTGGGCTGAGCTGCCAGCCCAGCAGGACTGCATGTGATCACCCCATGTGCAACCAGCTGACAAGCCTCACCTTCCAGCACCCCTGGCCACATCTGAGATGCCTGTGAGACTACAGTGGGTGGCAGAGGAGTATTGATAGTGTCAAGACCAAGCTAGGGTTGGCAGATTGCCTTGGCTTCATGGATCCTCATGTGTAGATTCTCAGCTTGCAAGCCTGCATGTGCTCTTCAGATTCAGCTGAGGCATCGCAGAGGCCCTTGTTTGTTAAGACATTCTGTAAAACTGAAGTGGATTGAGGACAATATCAAGTTTGGTATTGGCATTGGCGAGTGCGAGCTTGGTCAGAACTTGGGTCACCATTCTTTGGATGGTATCGAGAACCTGTGGGTTAGCTGGGTAGGTGGTACAATTTATGTACATATGTATTGGTGCTGAGGAGCGAATATGGTGGTGTGTGCATGATGTGGGAAGGCTCAAGCTTAGGCAGGCGGGAGTGTGTAGTGCTGTCTGGCAACAAGTGACACCAGGACAATGTGTGAACTGTGGGGCAGGTGGGCTATACCACACAGGAGTGTATGATGGAAGTCCAGCATAGGCATTTGTGCCTATCGAGGACCACAAGGCACTGAGGGCATGGTCTTGAGGTGAGGAGAGAGGCATGTGCCTGCAACGAAAGGGAAGGGCAGGATTTGGAGTTGAATGATGAAGAGTGAAGGGAAAAATGGCATGTGGTAGGAAGATGGGATAGACCACCTTCTGATTGGTAGTGTAGTTGATAGACAGAGGATACAAGCACTCCACAACATGGTCAACATGAGGGAGTTGAAGTCAAGGTGGCAAGATTACAATATGGGAATCCATACAATACCAATACTAGTAGATGTCAATATTATTCAACAATGCATCTCCTTCCTCAGCTGCTATAGCCTTCAACACCTCATTGACACCATTTCCATTCCCACTCCCCAGAACTGCAGTAGCAAGAATCTGACTACCATCTGAGTTGCACAACATCTCTTGTTGTGATGTCATCCACCTTTTGAGGCTTGGCCGTTCCCCCTTGAGAGAAAATTTCAGGATCTGAAGGACCTCCATCAGAATGGGGTTGATGTGGTTGCATTGTTTGGTATCTGTCAAACTGCTGGAAGAGAAGGCTCATTCGCAAGGGACTGATGAGGGCTGGATGGGAAGATAGTCCATGGCCATTTGAAATATTGTGGGGTATTGCTCTCATTCCAACTTCCAAAAGGTGAGGGGATGGGTGTTGGCATGCATGAGGCTGGAAGTAACATATGCATTGTATTCCTGATCTATTGATCACACGCTCTGCTTCTCTGCTTGAATTGCCATGTCAAGAAGGCCATATCTTGTGCCTAATGTCATGAAGGCCCGAGGTTGGCCAAGATCCACAGACTGGGGTGATGCAGTGGTTTGGGGTGGATACCTTGTGCAATATGCTTCCAACTACATGTGTTTAGGGCTCATCCATTAACAATTGATCACCAACTTACCTTCTAATAGATGTCCACCTTTGCAGCCATGATCATGTCAGTCTTCCAATGCTGTTCCACCCACGATATGCGAATACAAGGATCAACAACTGTCAAAAGTGAGTCAGACAAACGGTAATATCAATGGCAATCTTACTTACACATGGTGAAGGGATGAGCCTTACTTTGCCCAAAACGACTGTAGTAATGAATGGTGTGCTTGAGGCCATGAGGTATGAATGGTGCAAGTTGAGGGTTAGAACGTGATGTGGATAGGCTTATCCACTGAGCCAGGAATGTTTTGTAAGACAGCATGGCACCACCAAGTAATGGCAGGCTTTGGTTGCACATACTTTGCTGAGCTTGGGATGGTACCTTCAGGTGGCAAGCTTACAGACGAGTATTATAGTTTAAAATGAGTACACATCTTCAAAACAACTTCCAAGTCTTGTAAGACCTTCCAATCAAGTGCCTCCAATTTGGAGTCTGAGATATTGGTGTTGTGGGGGGAACCAAAGAAATAGTGGATAGCCTAATGATAATGAATGTCAAGGCATAAGTAATGTCCATGGCATATCCAGGCTTGTAGTTACATACCTGTCGAAGCACTTGCAAACAGTTAATCATGTAATATGTTGAATCCCAACATGTCCTGACATTGCAGAGTAACTGGACCACAGGTAGCTTGACGACACTACTGGTGTCATTGACAAACCATTCTTGTTTATTTCCAGATATAATGGTTTGCCAGAAGTTTGAATGGTGCTGGCCAGACGAACAGACAGCACATACAACATCCCTCCTGCACCTAATGGGATCATTGTGAATGCTCTTAACATAGCCATCCCTGTCAATTATTTTCCCTGCCAAGTTTCTCCATGTCTGTGGACATTGGGTAAAATCAGCATCCATGTATTTGTTGAGAGTGTGCTGAATGCAGATATTATAAATGTGCAGTAGGCAGAGAACACGACGGTCAATAGGGTTGAAAGTGAATTCACGGTCCTCACGCAGGGTCCTAGACAACTCAGACATAGCAGCGTCATTACTAGAGGCATTGTCCATGGTAAAATGTCCAATCTATATGAACCGTTTGTTAATGAGAACCAGGTAACATGAAGTAGACCTTCTGCAAAATGTACCTTGTCAAGAGGGATACTGGCATGGTCAATGAGATGGAGGAGCGTTTTGGCTAATTTGACACCTGTGTGATTGCCCGAGATGTAATGGAACACAATAAGGGAACACTTGAAGCTTAGCTTGCATGTTCCCATCATTGAATCTTGTTCTATCCAGTGGGCAGTCACAGCAAGGTACAAATCAAGGTTTTCACCTGACCAAGTGTCAGTGGTGAATGATATCTCACCCATTGCCATCTATGAAGACCATGCAAATCATATAAAGTCAATGTGACTGACAACAGACAAAACAAAAAGTAGAGAACTAACCAACAGTTTGGTTTTCAGAGCGGTGAACATTGTCACAAAGGTGTTGAGGATGAGTTCATGTGTTTTTGTCTGATGGGGGAGATCGGAATCCATTATGTCCCGAGGACAACAGTAAAGAATTAGCATGTGAAGCTCTTGGGACTCAACCATGTTAATTGCCTAAGAACATCTGAGTTATTTAAGAGAACAGATGGTAATGAGGTAGTACACACACCAAGTCATTGGCTACAAGAAAACAAACCATGTGATCTTTAAGTCCCTTGATCATGAATGGAGACAGACTGGCTCCAGGTTTCGATTTCTGAGGTTGATCAATGCCCAGAGGTAGGTGGTCCAAGGGGTCCTGAGAAGGAGAAGGGGGCAGATTGTCCAACTTAACTCCAGGCTGAGCAAGGACATCCTTCAGAGTCTTGAATGTGTACCTGGATGCGAACACAGACTTGATGAACTTAATCCCAATGGGCCATCCATGCTTCTCTGCTTGCTCTAGGTAAAGTAATGGGTGTCAGATCTGGATGTGGTGATGAAGCAGAGTGTTGGATATTCTAGGACTGAAATGATATTGCATGCTGTAAGAATTTCCTTGAGCTGCTATCTCTTTATTGTCGTCATGAATAATTTTCAACCACTATAGCTGGAGTTTTACTTACTTGCAAACCTGGCAGATCATTTTCTTGGTCTCCTTTCGGAAGAAGTACTCTATATCAAATGCCTTGTTAGAAGCAGACGATGTATTGGTAGCCAGGGGATCTGTGGGAAGATTTTGGGAAGACCTGTCGGTAGCTAAGGGGTTGGTGGCAGTCCAACTGCCAGAAGCTGAATTGTCGGTAGCCAGTGTGTCGGGGGTAGCTGTGTTCACTACCACAGCAGTGTCATGTAGGCCAGCATCTGTGCCATCCAAAGCATCAGAGTGGTTGCAGATATCAAAGTCTTTGCCAATGTCCATGTGATCCCTGTAGCATACAGGTGGGTGCTGGATCATGCAAGCTCTTGGAGCTGCTAAGATGGCTGATAAGTGGACAAGCACCTACAAAGGATCGATCAACTATACCAGGTGCAGCAGTGGCTCAACCATGATGACGATGCTGAGTTTGCATAGCGAAAGAATCTGAGGGTTGAATGAGAAAATGATGATGGAGCCAAGCTTAAGTAGACACAGAGGACTGACATGAGTTTTCATAACTGCTGCAGTGCGGTTGCACATGTAACCTGAATCATCACTTGGATGTGGTGAGTAGGTGATGCTATCATGTCCTGACTCCTAGCAGAGACCTAAACTCTAACAACCTGAGCCTACATCTCAGAACCAAGTATGGTGGAGTAACTTAGCTCATAAATCATAGCATAGCAGTCATGGTGTAGTATGATGGACAAGGGCAGGAAGTATGAACATAACACGACAGGAAGCGAACAGAACATATTACATATGAGCATTGCTTGGTTTAAATTCTATTACTAATCAACCCAGGGTCCCTTATGGGTCAAGAATGCTGAGGGCCCAGCTGCTTCAGGCCCAACTCCCAGTGTGAGTAAGACATGGGGACAGTGGGATAACTGGGTTCTCTGAAGAGAAGGAAGTCAGAGAAGAGCTCCAGGAGTGTGACCAGGATGTAGTAGTAGAGTTGTAGTTGCCAGAGGTATCAACATCTTCAATAGAATGTTTGGTTCCCCTAAAGCACCCTAAATACCAGTCTTTGAACCACTCATGTGCTGTGCATTCAGCCCTATTCGCAATCCTCACCTGACACTGACCCCAATTGAAGTCCCATACTGCATCTGTTGCCGAAAGGGGGCCAGTATCCACTTGGGGATTAAGCTTCTGATTGAATTGAACCATGGCACCTCTGATTTTCAGTAATCCTTAATGGATTACATTGTCCACCTCATCCATGTTGATCTCTGGGAACAACATCTATAATCATTAGTTGCAAGCTGAGCTACCAGTAGTACCACTTACACCATGCACCACCACTGTCCCATTGCTCTGTGTCCTGATATCAATCTTTTCATCCCCTTCCCTGACCCAGATATAATAGTTGACATTCAAGATATGGTACCATGCATGATCAGCAACCATGATGGGACCAAGCCACTTGGCATCTTCATCTATGGTCTCAATCATATCCAGAAATTCTTCAAACAGGCTAGACTTGGGGTAATGGCAAAAAGTGTCCCATGCAATGGAGTCTTCCTTCAGGGAGCAGTATGGAGTCAATTCCGTGAGGATGATGATTACCACCATCAAGATCTCAGAGTGTGTGTCAACTTCGAGCTGGACTTTCTTAAAGACTGCTTCTTTGTCTTGAGAAAATGCACATTCACCAATACATACAAACTCAGGTTTCAACCACCTCCCAGACAGACATGCAAGACATATGGAAAGGTCTGGCATTGCATTGAAATCCCCAGATGATGACTTGAGGGATAAATTCATTTCCACCAAGGGATGGATGAGGGTGTCATCGTAAGGCATCTGTTCAATGAATGAAGTAAACCCACCCCTCAACTCACTCAACAGTACTTCATGTGTAGATCTTGGAAACTTGACGATAAGTATGCTTTCAAATGTGATGTGCATCAACCTATCGGGAGTGAGCTGATTAGCACATATGACAGGAAGAACATACCTTGGCTTCATTGCAAGGACATTTGATTCCATCATATGGATTATGGCTTGATATTCCTGAAGACTCACTTGACTGAAGATCTGTCAAACTGATAGTACTTATTAGCAGGCCCAAAACCACATAGGTAGTACGAACCTTCATCATCATGTCAGTTTCATCAATCCCCCCCCTTTCTTGGGTGAGATATTGCACGACCATCATGAATTTTGCTATTGGAACATTGTTAGGAGGGACTTATCCCAGCATGCTACCATCACTATGAACTGTTGGTCTGGCTTACCTGACTTCAAGAGTTCAGCAACTTCAGATAAGAATGGAAACCTACAGAGAAGGACTCTTGTCTTGGACGAGAGCTCGGGTTCTTTGCAACTTGCCGAAGATGGTCTAGACAAGGATTTGGTCGCCTTGGTGAGTGGACCCAATTGGGTGGTTCTCTTTGTCAACAATGGAACATGAACCAGTTGGTCCTTGAGATTTGCACTACGGTGGCTTTGTAACAACTATTGCGTGAGCTGGATAAACTGGTAGAAAAGGGGGAGTAGGCACACTCAGCTGCAACAGACATGGTGGGTGTGATTAAACATGACATGGGGAACTGTACAGCCCTCTCATGTTACTGGAATGGACCGAATTGTACTTTGAGCGGTGATTGGTGTTTCTGAAAATCGGTTCTATGTGTCAGGACTGGAGCTTTTTAAAAAAAAAGAGATGGCCCATGCTGCATGCAGCTGCCATGGGAGTGAATCATCGATTCAAATCAATCGATGGACTTACCTGGAAACCTTGATTAGTGGCTGCCATAGGGATCCCACTTTTAGCCACCTGTCAAGAAGTTGAAATTGAAGCTGTGCTAATACCAAGCTATGAATTCTGGCAACTCTGCGGCAGTGGTGAATAAGAGCTCTGCTGAGCATAGCTGACAAAAACACACATGGTGTGGGAGTGGAGACAACAAGAAGAACCTAAAATGTCAAAAGCGAACAACCCATTCATCAAATCCTGAGCGAGCAGCAGTGCATTCTCTCCCTCTGAGGTTCATTCACAGTTGAATTGAATGTTCTACTGTATTGTGAGTTCTTGTGTGCAGCTGCGTGATGGACCAGGTGGCCCAGGTTATGCATGTAGATGGGAGATACTGGGTTGGGGAGAGGTTGGGAACAGGCTCCTATTGTGAGTTGCCCCAGATCTTTGCTGGGACTTAACACTTACTTTCTCCTAAATATTGAAACTATTGTGTATCATTCACAGGACATATTCACCAGCCAACAATGTGCCATCAAGCTAGAACACTGCAACAATACCCCTATCTCATACTTGGAAAACAAGTATGAAATTCTACACAAGCTTCAAGATGGTACAGTCCCTGGGCTACTGCAACCTATTTGGCTAGGGAGGGAAGGAATCTACTGTGCTATGGTCCTGGAAAGCCTTGGACCATCCTTACACAACATCTTCCTGCAGTCATCAGCATTGTTGTCAAGCCACACAATATTCTAATGGATGTTGGGGACTCCCAGGATATGTTTTTTCTTATTGACTTTGGTATAGCACAGAGATACCGCAACCCACATTCTCATATTCACATCCTGATGCAAGAGGATTTGCCCTTTGTTGGTACTCCCACCTTTGCTTCGCTCAACAGCCATTGTGGTTTGCAACTGGGATGCCGTGATGACATCAAATCTCTTGCGTACTTGCTCATCTTCCTACATCATGGATCACTTCCCTGGCTCACTGGTGATGGCAAAGGTTTTTCACTCTTGACTACTTTCCACCAGAAGCAGACTTTCTTGGCGGCTGCTAGGGCTCTCCACATTCCAGCTGTACTCATCATGTTACTTGATCATGCTCACAGTCTCACCTTCACCTGAAAGCCTGATTATTCGTATCTTCACATCATTCTTGAGAACACAACAAGTTCCATGGAGGCTCCATCAATACACACTATCCCTGATTCCTACAACCTTTTTTCCATGCCCAACACATTGTCACCCATTGGCAAACCCATCGTTTTCATTGTGGACAGCAAGCCAAAAAGTCAAACAATTGAGGAAACATCTCACCAATGGTAAATAATAGGATCATTTTGTCACAAATATACTCTAACATGTCATGTAGTGAAAGATGTACATGCAAGTGGTGTGATGCACTTGGCATGCCAGAATCCATACCACTCCAGTGCAGTGCAAGAGTACACCAGTGGTAGCTTCCACTGGAACAATATGATGACACTTTTGTCCAATTTTTGGGCAGTATACTATGTACAATAAGGTGATGTTACTACCTAGGCTGCTATGTATGTAGTTGTCTAGTAGTACTATGCAATTACACCATGTACACCAAGTTGAAACTGACTATAGCCAGCTAACAGCCTGCTCCAGTTGGTTCTAACTGTGCCATCAGCTATGACCGGTTGTGATGGTTAATGTAGTCAAGCTGAGCCAGATCATAACAACTCACCATAAATGGTTAGTCTAGCCAAATGAAAAGTCAGCAAAAATTGAGCCAAGTTGAGCCGAGCCGAGTTGTGGCAACACTAGAAAAAAGATTAGAAAGGTCGAAGAAGTTCCCCAACTAAGAGAAGTTGAGGACAATGACAATGAAGAAACTGTGGCTCGAATCTCCTTCACCATTCCAGGCGAGGATTTTTAGATGGAGGGTGTACCCCAACACAATGACCCACCTTTTCTTGTGTGTCTGTACTTGTATCGTTGATAACAAAATGATCTATGCAAATCCCCATTCACATCGACAAACCTTTGCACTTGAAAGCCATTGGAACTTGTGCTCTGATTGACTCAGGAGTGCAAATGTTTTGCATTGACTGGGACTTTGTCCAAAAACACAAACTCCCAACAACCAAACTCACCACCCCCATCACTGTCAACAATGTTGACCAATCTGCCAACAAGGATGGTCAGATCTGCTTCACCACTTCCCTCTTTGTCCGCATTGGATCTGTGGCTCACCAAGTCACCTTCTACATCCTAAACTGTGGAAATGAGAATGTCATCCTTGGACTCCCTTGGCTTAAGGAAGTCAACCCCATTATTGACTGGACCTCTCATGAGCTGTCCATCCCACTAGAGTCTGATCAATCCAATTGCCTCTATCAGAAACACACCCGACCCCCCCCTCCTACACCTATGACCCCTACCCTTCAACCCCCTTGACATGTCAACATCAACACCATCTGGGATGGACAACTTTTTGATTACATGCAGAAGGAGACTCAGCAACAACACCTCCTTTGTAACCACGATGTCTGAGTCATCCAACAGATTATCCAATGTGGCTCCCACTTCATCCCAAATGCCACCATCACCAAACTCACCACTGCAACTGAACTCACTATGGCTGCCAAGAAAGCAAAACCCAAGCCTACCCTTTCACAGGAATATGCCAACTTTGCTTCCATCTTTTCAAAAGAAGCAACCAACCATGTACCCCCTAGCTGATCCTACAACCATGAGATTAATCTTGATGAATCCTTCACCCCAAAGATCAGCAAACTCTACCCTCTCTCCCCCAATGAAAAGGCAGCCACCAAAGCCTTCCTTGATGAGAACCTTGCAGCTGGAAAGATCTGCCCATTGAACTCTCCCCAAGCTGCTCCCTTCTTCTTCGTCAAAAAGAAGGATGGAGGCCTCCACCCCTGCCAGGACTATGGATACATCAATGAACACACTGTTCAAGATGCCTACCCCCTCCCTCTTATTTCCAATCTTGTTGACAAGCTCAAAGGAGCTAAAGGCTTCACCAAGTTTGATGTCCGCTGGGGCTACAACAACATTCACATCAAAAATGGACACCAATGGAAAGCAGCCTTCATCATCCACAAAGGTCTCTTCAAACCCACTGTCATATTCTTCAGACTCTGCAACTCCCCTACCACTTTCCAACAATTCATGAATGATTCCTTCTGAGATATGATTGCCAAAGGATGGCTTGTCATCTGCATGGACAACCTCCTTATCTTTTCCCCTGATGCCAAGACCCACGAGGAATGCACTAAACATGTCCTACAGCATATGCAAGAACTCGATCTACATCTAAAACTCGAGAAATGCAAGTTTGCAGCCTCTGAGGTCAAATACCTGGGTATGATAGTTCACCCGGACGAACTTGTTATGGACCCAGTCAAACTCAATGGTATTTGAGAGTGGCCTACCCCCTCCAAAGTCAAAGATGTCTGCTCCTTCCTTGGCTTCGCCAATTTCTACCAACGTTTCATCCCTAACTACTCCAATGTCACTTGCCCCCTCCTCGACCTCACCAAGAAGAACCAACCCTGGAACTTGTCCCCTTCTTGCCAAGACTCCTTCAACAAATTGAAGAAGCTCTTTCTCTCCCAACCAATCCTCCACCTCCCTGACTCCACTTGACCCTTTGCCATCATGACTGATGCCTCCAAATATGCCTCTAGAGGTGTCCTTCTCCAAACCAACACCAATGGTGATTGGCATCCCTGCTCCTACTTGTTGCAATCCTTCTCTCCTACAGAACAAAACTATGACATCTATGACTGAGAACTTCTTGCAGTCATTTGTGGTCTCAAGGCTTGGTGACACTACTTGCAGAGATCTCCTTTTCAGATTCAGGTCTTCATAGATCACAAGAATCTCATATATTTCCACCAACCCCAGAAGCTTAATCATCAACAGGCTCAATGGTTACTCGACATCTCAGACTTTGACCTCCATCTCACCCATGTCCCTGGAACCTCCCTTGCTGACCCTGATGCCCTCTCTCATCACCCTGATCTCCTCCCTAGCACCAATGATGATAACGACAATGTCACCCTCCTACCCAAATCTCTCTTTGTCAATGTTATTGACATTGCTCTCCAAGAGAAGCTGGTGTCATCCTCCACCTCTGACCCCCTTGTACTCAACACACTCCATGCCACCACTGGTGACATCCCCACTTGCTTCTGCTTCCAACTCTCTAATTGACAGTACGACACTGGTATCCTCACTTATCAAGGCCATGCCTATGTTCCTCCTGACCTCCAGAAGTCTATCGTTGAGCAACATCATGATCACTTCACAGCTGGCCACCCTGGTTACCTGAAGACTTGCCAGCTCATCACCTCAGAATTCTGGTGGCCTGGCCTTGCTCAGTTTGTGTGAAAATATGTCGAAGGATGCACCTCCTGCCAGTCAGCCAAGGCCAACACCCACCCCACTGTCCCTCCTCTCTGCCCCATTTCCTTGTCTTGCTCCTGCCCTTTCCAATAGATTTCTTGTGACCTGATCACAGACCTCCCCTTCTCTGATGGCTTTGACAGTCTTTTGGTCATGGTAGACCATGGGCTTACTAAGGGGATGATTCTTTGTCCTACCAAGAAATCTGTCTCTGCCAAGGGGATTACCTCCCTCTTTTTCCACAAGGTTTACACTCAGTTTGGCTTGTATGACAAAATCATCTTGGATCATGACCCTCAATTCACCTTTGCCTTTGCCAAGGAACTTGGACAACTCCTCAGATATGACCTCTCCCTCTCCACCACCTATCACCCTCAATCTGATGGAGAAATGGAATGTGTCAACCAAGAAGTCGAAACTTATCTCCGCATCTTCTATGGCAACTCCCCTTCCACATGGTCCCAGATGATCTCCCATGCCAAATTCACCCACAACCACCATCCCCACTCCATGACCAGCAAATCTCCCTTCTTCCTCACTTATGGCTTCAAACCTTGCCCCCTTCCCACTATCATCATTGAGTCCAACCTTCCTGCAGTCGAAGAACAATTGAAAACCCTCTCCGCCACTTGAGATGAAGCTCTGGCTGCCCACAAACTTGCTAGATAAGTCATGAAAGCTCACTCTCACAGCAAATTCACTCCTTTTTGTAAAGGCAGTAAAGTTTGGTTAGAAGCCCACAACCTGAAATGCCTCATCTCCCACCCGAAGTTCGCTCCCAAGTGAGAAGGACCCTTTACCATTACCCAGGTGCTATCTCCACTCGTTTACAAACTCCACCTCCCTTGTACCTGGAAGATTCACAACATGTTCCACACTTCCCTCTTATCATCCTATCACGAAAATAATGTACATGGCCCGAACTTCCCTTCTCCCCCACCTGACCTCATCGACAGAGAAGAAGAGTATGAGATGGAAAAGGTGATCTGACACAAAGGAACTCTGAACAACCAATGCTTCTTGGTCTGATGGAAAGAATACTTGGCCAAAGGAGACTCTTGGCTTCTGGAATCAGAGTTCAAACATGCCAAGGAACTTCTCTTGGACTATAAAAACCTCCATCCCTCCATCTTCCACCCATCCTCTTACCCACCATCATCTCATCACAATGCCCAATGTCTCCTCTAGTCATTCCTCCTCTGTCGAAGCCAATGTGGGCTAGAACCCGCCTTCTGAACTCCCTTGCCTTGAGACCTTGGATCACGCTTGGGACAGCCCATGGCCTCCCTCTCCCATCACCACTGAACCTGTCATCAACCCTCCTCACTTTGCCTCTCATATTTGCTGCAACCCATTCTTTTCTATTCAACAGGGATGTATGCTTTCATTCCTTGATAATTCCAATCTTTGTATCTCCCTTTGAAACCACTTAGAACCTTCATCTCCCCTTCATTCCCTCTTTTGTATGTACTTCGAACTTTCACATCTCCGCTCCCATGCCAACCTCATCGCCAACAACATTGCCTACATACACCATGCCTTCCGCATCACCGAAACTCACCACACCCTTCAAGAGCTTGTAGTATCTACCATGCACCAGTTGGAGATGGATGAGTTAACCTATGATATCCAGCGTTACATGGAACATCTTAACACAAGATCTAATGCTAATGAGCAATCCCCTGAGGCCTCTAGTGCCCCCTTGACCCTCGAGGAACTAGCCTCCATCGAGTGGACGGAAGTAGCATGGGACAGAGAAAGAAATCGCCCTCTACCAGAGCCTCATCCTCTTTACAATCACGCCTGCTTTTATTGCCACCATCTTTCACACATCAGGGCCAACTGCATCTACTATTATTGCCCCCACTGTAATCGACATGCCCCAGGCCACTCTGCATACCAATGCCCCCTCCTCTGTCACTGATCTCCTGTCCCCCTCATTTCCTCCTTGTCTTCCTCCTCATCCCAATCCTCTCATTGCTCCCAGGTCTCGTGCTTCCTCCTCTACCTCCACTCATCCCCTCACACAATGACTCTCCTCTCCTCCTGTCCCTCATACCCCTCTTCCCATTCCTCCCCCCACTGGTCATCACCATCACCAATGCCTTTCTCACTCTAATACCAAACTTCATTGTCTCTCCAGCATGCCTGCTGATGGATCTCTCAATGTCAATGAAGAATGGGGATACCCCAACTATGATGCCTCTGCTTACGCCAACATAATGGGCTCCCCCAGTGGTGATTGCTGCATGGACCTCTAGTTCGTTTCTTTTTCCTTGCCTTTTTGTTTCTCACTGTAGTTTTGAATGTACTCTAGGGGTAATGTTATGATTCGCCCTTATTCTTTTCTCTTTGTTATTCACACCTGTCATCATCAGCCTAACCCGATGTTCTCACTTTGATAGAGTGCTCTAGAACATGCAACACATTCATCACACACCCTTATCTTTGTTATCTTTACTTCTCTTTCTTTTTGAACCTTCTTCACTTAGTTATAGTTGTTCCACAACCTTCTATGACTTTCCATTATGCAGTATATAAGCCTAGGCACTTTGCCCCTTGTACCCTAGCTTAGTCCTGCTCAATCTACCTTGTTCCCCCTTCGCTCTCCTCATCGTAACTTGCTGCTACCTCTTCAGTAGGCAGACTTACCTTCGAACCACCTGCTATACGTCCTAGCAGGCAGAACCCTTGACTCTGTGTGGCAAGTCCTTCGTTGCTACCTCAAACCCTTGACCCTACATTCTAGTTCTTTGAGCCTATGCTCATTCCTATCCAGACCAAGCATAACAGATATTTTGTGGCTTGATGTCATGGTGGATGTAGTTGTGCGAGTAGACGTGTTCAAGTCTATGGACCTGTTGAGTAAGTAGTTAGTGCACGTTCAATGTTTCATGATTAGTAGCACCAGATACTTACTAACTGATATCCGAATGCATGAACAATGCTCACATTGAGGGATCCACCTTGTGAAATAAGTATATTGTATAAGGGTGTCACCACACTATTGAGGACAAGGACATGGTATGATGATTCTCTGCCAAACAAATATGGGTTGAGGAAGTCCAGCACATCCATGAAGCTTCTGCAAAACTTGGAATTCATGTTCTAGTAAAGAGGGATCTTCAGCACAGTGCTCAAGTTTGACTACAATGTCTTGACCACTGATGAGATCCTGAGCATGATATACTACTGCTAAGATTAGGAGTCAGTGCATGTAGGTCAAATAATATTATCATTTCATCTTGGTATGCACCATGTGAGCCAGCAGTGAGCAATTCTTTCAATGTGTATCTTCCATCTACATGAACAATATCAATATTCATAGTTGAAGTTGGGTATGCTGAGCAACCTAGGACCAGGGGCATTGAGCTGTTGAGAGCATTAGAGAAGCGTGAGAATGTTCTTCCATTTCACACACCATGGATCACTTTCACCCACAACTTGAAGAATGACCTCTACCTCATGGTGTGTGGGCATTGCTAGCATCTAGATTCTACCTATGTCAACTACAAATGGACTATGGTCAAGTAACCCCCTCTTTTTAATATGAGTAGTTCGATTAATTGATTGACAGACCATCACACTTTTTCCTTCCAAATAGATACTGTTGAGAACCATAGCACCACACCACAGACCATCTGTTGCCAGTACAAGATTGCTAACAGCTGAGAGAAAGGGTATGATGGTAAGTATCTGCCAATCAGAGTTCTCAAAGGGTCTTCAATTCACCACATCATTTGTCAGACAGTTGGAGCAAGAGAGTTGGAGCAATCTTGTCTATTTGCTCCATGCCATGAGGTGCATTCCTGTTGGGTCAAAGTATGTGTATGAACTCATTTTATATTACTCATTAGTTCCTTCAAGAGAGCATCATGTCAAAAGTTGTGGCATGCTTGCATGAAGGCTGTCTTCTGTAATTATTCAGAAATTGCTTCAACTTCCCCTGTCACACCTGGTGATGCTTCTGGTTCACAGCCTGTCATCCCAGCGGGTCAAGCTGGCCTTTCTGCCACTTCTGCATCTGCAAGGAGGAACTCTCACATTTGCCACACCCTAATTGATATTGTGATGGTGTGGTGGATGGTGAGTTTATTGACATTGGCCAGATCAAGAAGGAAAGTAGTGGCAAGGAGGATGCTATTCCTGATTGCACCCCTCCCCAGCCTTCTGGCCCTCCCCTTCCTCCTGGACTGGCTCATGCTATGCCAGCTGCACAAACAGCTCCAAATCCCACACATGCTAGTACCAACCTCACTCCATTGGCTTTGATGATGACTCCTATTGCAAATAGCAATGTGACTCAAACTGGCCCTTTGATAGCCAGTGGCAAACTCAGATCCAAAGCACCACTGACATCTATGGATGTTCACCACTTCTTCAAGAAATCTAAGCCAGAAGACATGGTGTAAAGATATTTTGTTGCTTAAGGATGTTGGCAGCATGATAGGGGTATGATGGGTTCATCCCTAAAGAGGTTCTGAAGGGAAGAGATGCAGAAGAGGTAGGGAGAAGAGGTGTTCCCAGCAAGAGAAAGGTGTTCTGGGCATGTCCAGAACGATCTGCTCAAAAGCAGATAAATTGGAAGAAATAAAGGAGGCAGAGATGATGACAATGGCAATGGTGAGGCGTTATGAAGTACAGAATACGAAGTACAAGGTGATAGACATGGGCAGGAACAATTTCTGAGCGAGCAATGTGAGATGATCAAGTCCAAGTTAAATAGATTGTTTGAAACACTAACAACAATCCTTTATAGTCTGGGCATACCCAAGACTTAAGATTGAAGTAGTGTAAGGAAAGGTATAGGAAGGGTGGAATAAGGCATAAGAGACATAGGAACATATATGAATGAGTAGAAACGAAGTCCAAAACAATGTAAACAAGTCCAATGAAAAGTGGAAGCAGAATTCAATATGGATACATGTGGAATAGTATGGAAGAATGGTGGAAGAATGGGGAATATACTCAATCAACAAAGAGCAAAGTGGAGTGTGTGTTAGACATCCTAGGGAGCAGTCCCTGGCATAGGAATAACCAGATACAAACCTAGGGAACTGTAGTTCCCTACAACGGTATGTAAGGTGTGCCAGTAAGTCATTACTATGTTCAATTCCCACAAGTGTTAACTTTGTCATAGGGACCAAACTGGCCCTAATGGCATACTTGATCATGGTTACTCATTTAGCTGTAATATGTCAAACTACTCTCTTCACTTTCATATTGTCAACTGGCACCTACAAGAATATCTTCAGCTTGCCAAAGAGAACAGCACTTGGTCTGTCCAGATTGATGTGGTCTGGAATGCTTTCAGTATGGGCTACCCATTCAGGATACTTTGTGAAGCAATCGAACAAGGGAACAAGATCACCACACTTCCGCCTGCTCATTGGCCAAATCACAGCAACTCTCCCTGATGATTTTTTGCCATCAGGTCTAGGGCCAGAGAAGGACAAATGTCTGGTCCCTGAGTTCTCTATCACTGTAATGCATGAGTACTTAGTGAGATTCATTGTTGCAGATGATCAAGTATATTCATCATTATCTCTACCTTTTTAGTGCTTTCTAACAGCTCCAATATAGTCTATCAACATCATCAAATGCCCCAAGTTTTGTCAACTGATTCTCCTACTATGTCAAGACCTTCAAGATACAGATATCCCACACCACACTAAACTTCACAAACTAGTTCTTAAAGCATGGCAAGAATATTTTGGAATCATTAAATGGAACCTTGCAGTAAGTGCACCAGTTTACTTAGCCATACTAATCTAATCAAATATATGCTATAGAATGTGGCAGGAAAAGTATCTATCACTACTGACACCTGATCAGATATGGAATATCGTCCCTTCATCGCAATCATGGCATACTGGATTGCCACTGAGTGTGGTTCACTCAAGATGAAAGCATCACTCATCGCCTTCCACTATTTTCCTGTGTTGCACACTAGCAAAGCTATATCAAAGGTCATTCTAGAGCACCTTGATCATGCTGAGATGACTTTGAAGGTACACATGACTTTTCATATTGGTTGCATGCTAATGAATATTAACTAGATCAGCCACCTCACCATGGACAATGCTACAAACAATATTGTTGCAATATGTAAACTAGCAAAACTTCTTGAAGAACATGACATTCAGTTTGACCCCATCGACCACTGTATTCCTTGCTTTCCCCACATCATCAACATCTGCATGACTCACACCACCAAGACTTTTCCTAGGGCTGACTTCAGTTCTGTTGCTGCTACATGGGTTGGTGCATTCAACAACACCATACACAAAAGCAATTACCTTGAGGCCCTTGCTGCTGATCCTATCACGCTCAGCCATGATATCATTTGTATCATCCATGCATCTGGCCAGCATCAGAAAGGGTTCCACAACACCATTATCAATGGCAATGCCAATGAGTGGTACACTGGTAATCCCACCAAACCAAAGTACCAGTGGTTGAGCTCCTTCATGATGTCAAGACATGCTGGGACTCAATCTATTTTATGATCAACTGACTCCATGCTGTCCATCTTGTAAGCTGTTGTCTATTAATCTATTTAGTTGTTGAACTCCTTTCCAGACCATTGATAGTTTTCTCTCACTACCTCATGGGCCAAATGATGATCTCACTCAATGCAAGCTCACAGCAATGCAGTAGGAGGTGCTACAAGATTTGGAAGTTATCTTGGAGGTAATGTTTTTTCATATGCACAATGTCTACTAACTGGAATATCCTAGATACCTCATACTGTGCAACAGTGTATGTCAAGCAAGAGCACACCTGTCCTAGGTGCTGCAATTCATGTGTTCAAGATGTTCATGATGCAGTAGGAGGCACTGGCTGCCAATGTGCCACATTGTCCTCCATACATCAAGGTTGGGCTTGGTTGGGCATGAGACTATTATCAGCACATGGGCCAGATATGCACTTATGTGATTGCAATGTGTAAGTCTTGTTTACCCTCCAACAATGTTTGTCAACTCATTGCACAATAGTCGTTGATCCTACTATATGACTTAGTTGGATAAATCAACACTGGGATGGACGTGTGGCTGCAAAAGCAAGAAAAGATATACTAGAAATTGTACATTCATGAGCAGCTAATTTTTTATACATACACTAATGATGGCTAAAGATGACAGAGTACTGAAATAGCTCTGTGAAACAGGTCATACCGCAGACCTCTGAAGCTGCTGCTACCACTATGCAACCACCCTGCCCCCACTCCATGCTAGCAATGTGTTACTATGGCCTTCTTTCCATCCGAGTTCAACCCCCATCTCAACAAGCCCCACAAGCTATTGATCAAGAATTCAATGCATATGTCTTGTCCACCCCAAGCCCTGAAGGTACACATCCATTGACATTTTGGGAGGAAAGTTCGCTCATCTACATCCAATGTATTATCTGATATGTTAGTAGCTTGCCAGAGTTTCATTCCCAACTAACTATGCAATTGTGCTTGACTACCTTCCAGTTCAAGCCTCTGCAGTTCTATGCAAAAGGGTCTTTTCCTTGAGCAGTGAAACCAATACAAAGAAAAGAAACCATATCTCACCCATGTTGATGAAGGCCCTACAGATGCTTAAGTTCTGGTTAAAAAAAGATCAGCTGAATTTCACAGAAGACTGGATCATGCCACAAAAGGAGATGGTGGTTGATGAAGATGATGACAACCACTTGGCATCACTTTTCTCAGCGAATGTGAGCAATTTAGATGAGGTTCTTGGTGCTATTGCTAGAGTGGAGGGTGATGAGATTTCCAGTACTACTGAGATTTTTGCATGATCAATCTACCACTTGATGTATGATATGCTATGACTACTCCATTGCAAATGTATTTTGGCCATGATAATATCAGCAACTTACCATAATAGGCTGAGACTTGATGCAGTGATCTTTGGCATTCAACTGACTTGTTCACCCAGACCTATGGTACCCCTCCTGCACTTTTGCCAGTCCACAGTGTCAATCAAGCAGTATATATGTCCACCCTCCTCTTGCTCCTCTCCTCCATGTCCATCCTACCCTTGGTCATGGATCACTTCTCAGCCCCTCATATCTCACACATACCCATCTCTTGGATGTGCATTCCAATTTTGAGTTTCTTTTTCTTGACTCACATTCTCCACAGCAAAAACTGGTTCACTTGGGATCAGGACCATCCTGCATTCAACAAAATACTCATTCCAGGATGCACATGGCAGGCATTCAACCACTACCTCCCCAGGTCTGACCTGTTCATTGTCCCTCATTCATGCAGTGAATTTGAGAGCATTCTGTGAGTCACTTTTGAACTGGTGGCACTATGTACATCCACTGACTGCTGCTCTGCTGATCCCCATCAGGCAAAGGTACACATCTGACGGCATCCACAATACCATCACCATCTCTTCATCAGCCCCTCCAGTGTGACAGTTACAGCAGACATAGTACATTGTGCATCTCTCTAAATCCTTCACACTGTAAACACTGTTCACTATCCTCCAGAATCCCTTGTCCTCTCATGCTCAACCCCAACCACCATTGTCTACAACCATCTCACCCATTTCACTGCCAATACTCGTCTCACATGACAATGGTAATGATGATGCAATGACTATCATGCTGTTGTTGTTGCCACCACCACCTTGTTCCCCTGTGAGTCCTGTCCCTTCCTTGACCATCTCACCCATTTTTCCCCACCCCTTGTCTCACATGACACGATGGTCACACTGTCATTGACATTGTCATTGCCCCCTCATGCCCTTGCCCTCCCTCCACCTCTGCTGCCTGCTACCATCTCACCACCACCTCTGAGTGCACCTGCTCCCTCCTCGACCACCTCACTGCCTGCTGCCACCTCACCCACTTCACCCCCACCCTTCATCTCATGTGACAGTGACAACAATGGCATGATGATCATGATACCATGGTCCTCATGTTGTTGTTGTTGTTGCTGTAGTTGTCGTTTCCACCTCATGCTCCTGTCCCTCCCTCTACAATCACTGCCAGCCACCATCTCACCTGCACCTGTTCCTCATCTCACACAACAACAATAACAATGGCATGATGACCATGATATCATAGTCATTGTGTTATCATTATTGCTGTTATTTTTGCTGCTCATTTGACAACTTCACAGCTGTAGTACATTGTCTTGCTCCTGTCCCTTGTCTCATGGAACAACAGCTTGGACAACAGCAGTGTGGTGATCACAATCCCATGGTCATTTATGATGTCATTATTGACATCATTTTTTTGTCCTTATGCTTGGGTGTCACCAAGTGCAATCAACCACCTCACCATGACAATGGCAACAATGGTGCAACAACATAATATAATTTAACTTATTTTCCATTGAAGTACATATTAATAACTACATTTAAATGTACTGGTAATGGCTAGCCAACTCAAAGCTGACTTTGCCAGCTAAGCTGACAGAGTGGAGCTGACAACTTCCTAAGCTGGTGGCTCAACCATATGTCAATGAGCTGACAGCTCGGCTTTGACTCAAGCTGGCTATGAGTCAGAGTCGCAGCAACACTATCCCCAACCCTGCATCTCAACCAGAAGAAAGTTGAACCTCTTCCTACCCTGGCACACATCCCCACCTCCTTATGAGCCCCCACATTCCTCTGCAACCTTCATGATGCCTGCCCCCACAACCTCTACTTAGTCATCACCCCTGGTACTGCTCCCTTCCCAATCCCTATTGACACCCCAGTTGAGGAGACCTCTACCACTGCTCCCTCTGGATGGGAGCATGAACATGCCACCAACACCTCCACCCACCCTGACCACCACCCCCACTGCCACCAATGCTGCTTGTTACAATTTGCCCCTATTCTTTTCTTTTTGTTATTCATGCCTGTCATTATTGGTTTAACCTGATGCTTCTCCTTCAATAGAGTGCTCTAGAACATACAATGTATTCATTGCACACTGTTATCTCTGTTATCTTTACTTCTCCTTCCTTTCAAACTTTCTTTGCTTAGTCATAGTTGTTCCATAACCTTCTATGACTTTCTACTATGCAATATATAAGCCTAGATACTTCATCTCTTGTACTCTAGCTTAGTCCTGCTCAATTCTACCTTGTTTCCTTTGCTCCCCTCATCATAAGTCACTGCTACCTCTTCGGTAGGCAGACTTACCCTTGAAACCACCTGCTATATGTCCTAGCAGGCAGAACCCTTGACCCTGTGTGGCAAGGCTCCATTTTACCTTGAACCCTCAACCCTACATCCTAGTTCTTTGAGCCTACACTTGTTCCTACCTGGATCAAGCATAACACTGCTCTTGCCACCACCAAACCTGGAACTGCAGGAACTTCTCCTGCTGCCACTGTTATCATCAGGCCCCTGGCCATTGCCCTTCCCATTGCCCCCTCCATCCCTGTAAACAATGCCTTAAAAGCATTGGCTCTGACCCCCACAACCCCCCTCATCACAATCACAAACCCTGTCATTACTGCCAAAAGGATCACAGGCACAAATGGAGCCACTTTGCCTTCTTTGACAGAGACCCTTCTTGGGGCAATGCTGAAACCTGGGCCCCCACCACTGACAACAACTTGTCCTGAAGTTGGGACAATATCAACTTTGAAGTCAACAATGCTGACCATGTTAACAATGAAGGCAATGCCTTCAATTAAGGTGAACTCAGGGATTTTACCATACAAAGGGGGTAATGTTATGATTCATGTGGACCCCTATTCTTTTTCTTCCTCCTCTCTCAACTTCACCTTTCTCCCTGGACACTACAAATTTATTTCTTCCCATAAATCTCAATTCCATACTATAACTGGCTGCACCCAATCACTTTTTGCTTAGATATTCCTATGTATTTCCCCTCATGCAGCCTTGTGCTATTTATACTTACTTTTCCCTTCATTATAGATAGCCTGATTGCAGTTTGCTGTGCACCTATACTTTGATCCATAGCCTCTTGGCTATCCTACCACTACACAGAATGACTCCTTTAGATAGTGTCTTTGGGCTGCCTCAGTAGTATATATATCCGGTTGCCTGTATATTATCCTTAAGCAATTCCTACTTGAGTTTTCACCTTCACCAGTCTCATCTCAGTCCTCTAAACTCAAGGGAATCATGCCCCTTGCCTTCTTGATCCTTCATCCTTGAACCACTCCAGTATAGCAAACCCCTTGACTTCCAGTAGTTTAAATTACCTGACCCTGAACCCTTGAAACCTTTGTCTCTGGCCATGACCCCAAGACTTCTCAGCCTGTTCCTGAGCATGTCAGCTCTTGTGATTATTGTCACTGTCACTTAGGCTAGTTAATCTAGATCCAAAACCTTCATCCTTTAATCTTTTGACTTGTGCAGGTGATTCTACCAAGTCTTTGCTTGTCCCTACCCAGGCCAAGTGTAACAGGATCCCTCTGCCCTACACTCCCACCTCTCTGATTGGAAATATGATGCCAGTATCCTCACCTATCATGGGTGTGTCTATGTCCCAAATGACATTAACTTGCACTGATTGATAGTGGCTCAATGTCATGACCATGCCTCTGCTGGCTATCCTGGTTTCTTGAAAACCTGTCAACTTATCTCTTCTGAGTTCTGGTGGCTGGGACTAACCACCTTCATATACAAATATATGGAAGGATGTCTCCATTGCCAACAGGCAAAAGTCAACACCTATCCTACTGCACCACCTCTTCTCCCAATTCCCTCAAAGAGCTCATGCCTGTTCCAACAACTCTCTTGTGATCTGATCACTGACCTTCCCATGTCTGCTGGCTTTGACTCTTTACTGGTCATGGTCGACCATGAGCTCACAAAGAAGGTAATTTTATATCCCACTTTGAAAACTGCCTTTGCCAAGAGAATTGCTACCCTCTTCTTCAACAAGGTTTACAAATGCTTTGTTCTATATGACAAAATGATCTCCAATGGTGGTCTCCAATTCACCTCATCCTTTGCATGAGAACTCAGAAAACTCCTCAGATATGACTTATCCCTCAGCATTGTCTATCATCCCCAATCTGATGGCAAAACTGAACAAGTCAACCAAGAAATAGAAACTTACCTTCAGATCTTCTGTGGCAATAATCCCACTGCTTGGGCAGAACATATCACCAATGTGGAATTCACACATAACCACCATCCACACTCTGTCACTGGAAAATCCCCCTTTTATCTCATGATGGAATACAAACTTCACCCCCTCCCCATGGTTATTTCTAAATCATGGCTACCTGCACTGGAATATTGTCTCAAAGAACTATCAGCCACCCACAATGAAGCCTTGGCAGCACATGATCTCACTTACCAATTCATGAAATCCCAGTATCATGGAAAGTTCACCCTGTTCACCAAAGGGGACAAGGTCTGGCTTGATGCCAAAACCCTCAAATGATCCATCATCCACCCCAAACTCTCCACCAAAAGAGAAGGCCCCTTTACCATCACCAAAGTCCTCTCCCCAGTTACCTACCAACTATGGCTCCTGATCACCTGGAAAATTCACAACATCTTCCATGCCTCACTGCTATCTCCATATCATAAGAACAACATACACAGTCTGAACTTCCCAACTCTGCCTCCAGATCTAATCAACAGAGAAGAAGAATATGAAATTGAACAAATCATCAGACACCATGGCAACCACTTTAGGCACCCCCAAACCAGATACCTCTTAGGTGTAAAACATATGGCACAAGTATTGACCTAAGAGGTCAAATTTCATGGGATTTTCCACTCTCTGTGAATTTATCCCAGCTCCTGCCAATTTTTGCTGGGTTATCCCAGGAAATGCAAGCTGGGAGAA
>JBBPMV010000125.1:0-30186 GCA_038090495.1 Heimioporus retisporus | reverse complement strand
CGGTACACTAAATCCACTATGAAATGGCCAAACATTGTAACAGTTTTGGGAGTCACTGTATACTGTGCAATGGAAGGTCATAGAAGATTGTGGAACAACTATGACTAAGCAAAGAATGTTCTAAAAGAAAGAGAAGTAAAGATAATGGAGATAAGGGTGTGCAACGAACATGTTGCATGTTCTAGAGCACTCTATCGAAGTAGAAGTATCAGGTTAAGCCAATAGTGACAAATGTGAATGACAAAGAGAAAAGAATAGGGGTGAATTGTAATAATCTGCTGTGGAAGATATTAACTGCATTACCTCCCTCTTTGAACAGATGACACAGGCAAGCCTTTGCCTTCCTGACAATTTCAAAGCAATGTTCATGTTAACTCACTTGCCATCTGACTACTCTGCCTTCTGTACTACAATTGCTGAAATGGTATCATCAATGAATTTCACTCCTGACAATATCACTGGAAAGATACTTTCTGAGATCAACCTCTGCAGATCCAGAGTACCACTCACCACAAGAATTCACAATGTAGAATGGAATGAAGTAAGTGGTGCCTTTCATACCAATGTAATCAAGAAAGGACCTCCATGTACTAATCCTTGGAAATCCAAGACCAGTACATGTGGAACCAGCTCAAACCAATGTGGTTGAGGCCAAGGCTTCACTCCTTACTGAAGACATGGTGGAAGCAACCCTGCTGGCTTTCACAACCACACTGGTTTTGGAAAAGGCAAAACTGTCCCAAAGCAGGAGGACAAGACAAAGGGAAGGGCAAAGCCCAATCACACAAAGTTATCGGTGATGGTTTTGCATACACTGTCACTCTTGATGATGAGACTAATGAGAATATGGCAGAACTGGAGTTGAACCAGGTTTCCTCCAAGAACACATACAAGCCTAGTGAAATGTGGCCAGAAGGTCACTTTGACCCAAACTACAGTATGACAACCAAATCTTATTGGGCCAATGGAATCACTCCTGAAGATTGGGACATGTATGAAACTATCACCAAAGGGACTGATTACAACACTTGGCAAGAAGGCAAGAGTATCAAGATCAATACTGGTATGGATATCAGTAGCCTGCATTCCTTTCATCCCCGCACACACTCATTTCAATTGTAAAACAGTGGAAGGACAAGCATTGACCAGTCATTGAATGCTTCTGGACTCAATAATCTGAGACCTACCTCTTTCCCCTTATGTGTCACCTCTGACTCCATCTCCCATCCTACCTATTCAGGAGGAGCAGCAACAGGAGACAATTGAGATTTGCCGACCAACTTCAGTTTGGATCAAGAGAGATATGGCTCCACACATCGAAGACCCCATCCCTAGGGATAAGACACCTACACCAACACCAAAAGGGAGAAAGAATAAGAAAAGGAAAGGCAAGGACAAATCTCATACCTTTACTATTGGTGGACTTGCTTTGGACAGACATCATTTTTCTTCTTTGAATGCTTTACCTTCTCATAATCCACCCTTGAACCTTCCACTTCACCCTATGTACCATGTTATTAGAACTAGGAGAGAACTAGAGGAACAACCTCAGTGATGTTCTTATTAGGGTGTTGTACCAGGATCTATACCTGAGACCACATCATCTTCTTCAGACACACTTTTCATTCTTATAATGAGACTGTTCTGGAAGATCATAGTAAATACTACAATGATGTAGTTTATGATAAAGAGACCAATGAATACTTGTGCTACTATATCAGGTTAACAACCCAGAGTGCTCATAGCACTTTAAATGCAAACAATAACTTTTTACATACTCACTGGATGATAGATAGTGGATGTACAGACCACTTATCACTGTTTTTGGATGATTTTGTGAATCTTGGTGTTCACACTAGAACAGCATCTGTTGCAAATGGCAACAAGGTTTCCATGCATGGACCAGGAACTGTCCTTGTGCAAATAGGAAACTCACATCTAGTTATTACCTTAGAAGATGTATGATATCCTCTACAAGCATGACATCAACTTTTGTTGGTACCATCTCTTTTAAACCATGACTATCGCTGTGAGAGTATGCACTTGGGTACATGTATATGGAACAATGAAGGATGCTGGGTAATAGATGCTGCAGCACTATTGCCAGCTAATAACCTCCATTGGTTTAGGTCTTACCAGATCACTCTGATGAAGTCCTCTAAGAGGTTGGTTAACACCTTCATGTCAAAAGACAATGATTTCATCTTGTGATATCAACATTTGGGACATCCCTCACAAATTGATGTAACAAAAGCCCATGAACACTTGACTGGTATACCTCCAATAAAGGAACCTCATGACATCCCAAGATGTAAAGGATGTGCACTTGGTAAAATGCCAGATTAACCTTTTCCTGCATTGGAGAAGAGAACCACTTGACCACTCATGCTTGTCCATACAGATCTAATGGGTCCAATGCTGGTTGAATCATGCACACATGCACAGTATATTCTTACTTTCATAGATGACTTTAGTGGATATGCTTTACTATTGTTCTTGCAGGTCAAGTCTGATGTTTTCCAGCACTTCCAAAACATGGTGGCTTGGGCAGAAAATTTCACTGCTCACACACTCACCTCTGTACATTCAGACTGAGGAGGAGAATTCATGAGTCATGGGCTTTGTGTGCTCCTTTCATCCAAAGGGATCATGCATCAAACTTTTGCACCCAATACTCCTCAGCAAAATGGTTGAGCAGAGAGATTTAATCCCACCATCATGGAAAAAGCTGAGAGCATGTGACAACATGCTTGCTTACCTAAAGCTTTTTGGCAAAGCACAGCTGAAACCACACTACATCTATACAACAGACAACCAATGTGAAGAGATGATGTTCATAGGGTATGAACCTGACACTAAAGGTTGGCAATTTGGTCAAAAAGAAGACATCGAGTCATTGTTTCCATACATGCCACTTTTGATGAGACTCATTTCCCACACTGTTTCATAGAGCAAGCAGACAAACCTGCCCCTATTCCTATTGAAGATAATGACCATCTGGAAGAGGAAGTCCTACCAGCAGCTCCTCACTCATCTCAAGATGACAGATCAGAATACACCTACATTCTGGTGCCAATGCCAGGCAATCCTATAAGACCTGAGTGGCATCATACACCTAGTACAGCTAGTGACACTACACCTGACAGCAATCAGGATGATCCATATAACTGGGACTTGGGTGATCTGACAGATCCACCACCACCACCATCTTCACCCACAACATCTGTAAAAAAGCAATCACCTTTCCAGGTTTCACCAATGTGACCTGGAGTCATCTGCAAAAAACCAGATATGGAACATCACAGTTCCATCTCAGATAGACATCAACACAAAAGGAATCTCATCTCAGACTCACCAATAACATCCCCATGTTCATCAGAAGAAGAATGAATATGGAGAGTACTGATACAGAGACCAGTAAACTGGTTACAACCTAGACAGAAATCTGGAGTCAATCTACCTGAATTCCATGCTATACTGCATCATTACTATCCATTGTGAGAACCATGATCCACATTTAGACCACCTGTAGACCAACAGAGATCACAGAGAATTCCTTGACCTTGCATATTGCCAGATAGCGCATATGGAAAGAGACCACCTGTACAAATTGAGAGAGAAATAGAGCAAGGATTGGAATTGATTCAGGAGGAGACATCACCATCAAATTCACCAATGAGAGACAGCATTGCACCTGCTGCAGAAGCAGAGGGAGAACCTTGACCTACAAATGAGGAAGATCTAGCAGATCTTTACAGCAACAAATGGATCAACCATCATTTATCAGCAGCATTAAGTCCATCAGATTGGATACTACCAAAGACATTCTGGGACATTGCACATTTACTCCAAGAACAAGCTAGTGCTTGGTACAATGCTTGCAATGATGAGATAAAATCCCTAAAGGAACAAAACATTTGGACTTTGGTAGATTTACCAAAAGGTCATGTACCCATGAAATGCAGATGGGTACTTGCCATCATCCAGGCAACAGAGTCAAAACATGATATGTTGCAAAAGGCTTTACTCAAATCTTCAGAATAGACTATGAAGAAACATTTTCACCTGTAACAAGATTCAAAAGTGTACGACTTATCCTTGCACTAGCAGCCATAAACAATTGGGAAATTGAGGCTCTAGATGTCAAAACTGCCTTTCTTTTCAGTGACCTGGATGAAGAAATCTATATGACTCAACCAGAAGGATTCATAGTACAGGGTCAGGAGTCTAAGGTTTGTCAGTTGAAAAGGCCAGCTACAGTCTTAAGCAGGTAGCATTACAATGGAACAAGCTCCTGCATCAAAGCCTTGTCAGCTTCAGCTACAAGAGATGTACCTCTGATTCTGGCATTTATGTCAAGTTTATAAGAGAGAATATCCTAATTGTCATCATCTATGTTAATGATGTCCTATTCATAGGCAGTAACAAGTCTCAAGTACTATCCCACAAGAAAATGTTCATGAAGAAATGGGAATCAAGAGATCTTGGTGAAGCCAAAGAATACCTTGGTATGATGATCACAAGAGATCGAACCAAGAGAACTATCACTCTTGATCAGTGTAGTTACACTGATAAAGTTATCAAGTGTTTTGGTCAAGAGAACTGCAAGGAAACTATTGTTCCACTTCCTACCAGTTACAATCTGAGAACCAATGAGGGAAATCCCAATCCCAAGTTGAGAACACAATACCAATCTGTCATTGGATCCTTGCTGTATATAATGCTTGGAACCAGACCTGACATTGCTTATACAGTGATCAAAATGTCACAGTTCTCTCCAAATCCTACAGAAGAACATATGACTAGAGCCATACAAATAGTACAATATCTCACACATGTACCACACATGGGCATTACCTACTCTGGTAAAGGAGATCATAACAGACTCATTGCATACAGTGACACAGACTGGGCTGGTGACATAGAATCATCAAGATCAACTATAGGATATGCTATATTCCTTGCCAATGGAATTGTCTCATGGCTTTCCAGATGGCAGAAACATGTTTGCTTGTCTTCCACTGGAGCAGAATATTGTGGAATGATAGAATGTGTGAAACAGATCCAATGGATCTCCAACCTCTGAGGAGAGTTGAGAATGCCACAAAGCAAAATACCCTTGTGTGTTGATAATCAAGGAGCTATATTTCTAGCCTCCAATCCTGCACAAGAAGGCCACACCAAATACATTAGGATACCTCAACGTTACATTCATGAAGCAGTAGAATTCAGTGAGATTGAACTATTCTACATATGTTCAAACCAGATCACAGTTCACAGATATCTTCACCAAAAATCTTGGGAAGATCAAATTTGAGGAAGGATGGAAATCCCTTACTCTCATACCAATAAAATGGTAATCCCCATTTCAAACATTTCCAGTGAGGAGTGTTGAGATTGTAGCATGATCACACGACACAAGATCACCTGACTTCATAGAATGTCAGAGAATGTTCTGGAATCCTCTATAAAATCAAGTCAGAAGACTTAGGAACAAACCAGAATCCATAGGATCAAACCAGGATACAAATCATGCTTACACAATACTGACACTATCATATTTGAAATAGAGCTTTATATGCTATTGGTTAGAATATGATGGAACATCATAGAATGTACCAGAATGATTAGTCATTCATTGATTGTTACAAACAAGTACATACTGTACAACCTAGCATGTATATAAGGAGGGCCTTACAGCCCATCCCTTTTCTTCAGTTCCCTCATGATATCAATCCCCTCACAACAACTGAAGTAGTTCAATACTACTATCTTACTCTTGTCACACTACCCCTGCTAAACAGCAGAGAACTCTTGCTTGTTCAGAGTAGTGCTCTTGTGTTATTCTAGTGAGTTACTCCCACTAGAGATTTCTTCCTCGCTGTTGTGCCATGCTGCTACCAAGCATTGAGCCCCACACACTCGGTTACTTTGTTTGAGATACCACTACTATCTTGAAAACAATGAGTGGAGAAAGTGGTTGAAAGTAGTTGACAAGGATGGTCATGTCCACAAGATATGGCTCCAAAGAATTCTTGCCATCTCTGACAGCTTACTTGGCTGTGGAACCACTGTCTGGGAAGGTGTGATCAATTTGGACGATCCTGGGCCAGAAGCTGCTGTTGTGGTCAAGGACTCATGGATCAATCCCTTGAGAAAGTATACAGAGGGCATGATCCTCCATATCTTGGCACAATATGATGTCAATGGTGTCCTGGATCTACTTGCTGAGGGGCAAGTCAGTACCAAACATTTTTGTGACAGAACCAATGTCAATATCTCTACTTATTTCATTTGATCAGAATTGCCTAACATCAGTTCTCCTGAAAACTTCCACCTCTGGGTCCTATTGCATCTTATCACCCATCCTGTTGGCACCCTCCTCATTGACTTTTCCTCTCTGGGGGAGCTCTTAGTCATGTTTTTAGATTGCATGATTGGTGAGTGTTAAACTACCTTCAGACAAATACTAGCTCTCATTGCACCATAGCACACAAGGATGCCATTGAGCATGCTCAGATTCTGCACCATGATATTAGTCTCACCAATTTACTACTTGCCATAATGAACAAGAAACAAACAACCCACAAGAAGTATCTAGCACTTGTTACGTTTGGTCTGGGTAGGAATGAGTGTAGGCTCAAAGAACTAGAACGTAGGGTCAAGGGTTCGGGGGGAATGACAAAGGACTTGCCATGTAGGGCCAAGGGTTCTGTCTGCTAGGACATATAGCAGATAGTTTGAAGGTGAGTCTGCCTACCAAAGAGGTAGCAGCAAGTTATGATGAGGGGAACGAAGAGAAACAAGGTAGATTGAGCAGGACTAAGCTAGAGTACAAGGGTCAAAGTATCTAGGCTTATATACTGCACAATGGATGGTTGTTATGCTTGGTCCGGGTAGGAATGAGCATAGGCTCAAAGAACTAGAACGTAGAGTCAAAGGTTCGAGGTAACAATGGAGTACTTGCCCTATAGGGTCAAGGGTTTTTCCTGCTAGGATGTATAGCAGGTGGTCCAAGTGTAAGTCTGCCTACCGAAGAGGTAGCAGTGAGTTACAATGGGGGGAACGAAGGGGAACAAGGTAAGATTGAGCAGAACTAAGCTAGGATACAAGGGATGAAGTACTAGGGCTTATACACTGTGCAATGGAAAGTCATAGAAGGTCATGGAATAACTATGACTAAGCAAAGAATATTCGAAAGGAAGAAAGAAGTAAAGATAACAAGATAAGGGTGTGCGACGAACACATTGTATGTTCTAGAGCACTCTATCAAAGTGGGAACGTCGGGTAAGGCCAATGATGGTAAGCAGCGATGAGTGGGAAGAAAAGAATAGGGGCCAATTGTAACATTACCCCCAGAGTACTTCGAAACTGCAATGAGAAATAACAAGTAAAAAGAAAAAACGAACTTAGAGGTCCATGCAGCGATCACTGCCAGGGGAGCCTGTCATGTTGGTGTAGGCAGAGGCATCATAGTCTGGATATCCCCATTCTTCATCAATGTTGAGGGATTTGTCAGCAGGCATACCAGAAAGACAACAAAGTTCGGCATTGGAACGAGGAAGACATTGGTGATGGCGACAACCAGAGGGAGGGGGAATGGGGAGAGGAGTATGAGGGACCGGAGGGGACGAGAGATGCTGGGCAAGAGGACAGGTGGAAGTGGAAGACGAGGAAGTGCAAGATCTGTGGGAGCAACGAGAAGATCGAGACGAGGAGGAAGATGAGGAAGGGACAAGGGGGGGGAGACTGGCGACGGAGGAGAGGACATTGATATGCCGAATGACCTGGGGCATGTCGGTTGCAGTGACAGCAACAGTAATAGACACAGTTAGCCTGGATGTGGGAGAGGTGATGGCAATGAAAACATGCGTGGTTGTAAAGGGGGTGGGTCTCCAGTAGAGGGCAGTTCCTTTCTCCTTCCCATGCTACTTCTGTTCATTCAATGGAGGCTAACTCCTTGGAAGTCAAGGGGGCATTAGAGGCCTCAGGGGATTGTTCATCAGTATTGGATCTCGTGTTAAGGTGTTCCATGTAGCGCTGGATATCCGAGGTCAACTCATCCATCTCCAACTGATGCATGGCGGATACCACAAGTTCCCAGAGGGTGTGATGGGTTTCGGTGATGTGGAAAGAGTGGTGCATACAGGCAGTGTCATCGGCAATGAGGTCGGCATGGGAATGAAGGTGTGAAAGTTCGATGTATATACAAAAGAGAGAATAGAGGGGAGAAGAGGGGTCTAAGTGATTTTGGAGGGCAATATGAAGGTTAGAGTTATCAAGGAATGCGAGCATACATCCCTGTTGAATAGAAGAGAAAGGGTCACAGTGGAGATGAGAGGCAAAATGAGGAGGATTGACAACGGGTTCAGTAGTGATGGGGGAGGGAGGCCATGGACCGTCCCAGGCATGGTCTAAAGTTTCGAGGCGAGGGAGTTCAGGAGGCAGGTTCCAGCCAGCGTCCACTTCAGTGGAGGAGGAGCGACTAGGGGAGATGTTGGGCATTGTGGTGAGATGATGAAGGAAAAACGGAGGGGTGAAGGTTCTTATAGTCCGAAAGGATTTTCTTGGCATGTTTAAACTCCAATTCCAGAAGCCAAGAGTCTTCTTCGGCCGAATATCCTTTCCATCGGATCAAGAAGCATTGGTTGTTCGGGGTTCCCTTGTGTTGGATCACCTTTTCCATCTCGTATTCTTCTTCTCCATCAATGAGGTCAGGGGGAGGAGAAGGGAAGTTTGGGCCATGTATGTCATTTTTGCGATAGGGTGATAAGAGGGAAGCATGGAACGTGGTGTGAATTTTTCAGGTACAAGGAAGGCAGAGTTTGTAAATGAGTGGAGATAGCACCTGGACAATGGTAAAGGGTCCTTCTCGTTTGGGGGCGAATTTTGGGTGGGAGATAAGGCATTTCAGGTTGCGGGCTTCTAGCCAAACCTTGTCACCTTTGCAGAAGGGTACGAATTTACCGTGAGAGTGCGCCTTCATGACTTGTCTAGTAAGTTCGTGGGCTGCCAGAGCTTCATCTCGAGCGGCTGAGAGGGCCTTCAGTCGTTCTTCAACTGCTGGGAGGTTGGATTCAACAATGACAGTGGGGAGGGGACGAGGTTTGAAACCATAGGTGAGGAAGAAGGGGGATTTGCCTGTGACGGAGTGAGGTCGGTGGTTGTGGGCAAATTCAGCATGGGAGATCATCTGGGACCATGTGGAGGGAGAGTTGCCACAGAAGATGCGGAGATAGGTCTCGACTTCTTGGTTGACACGTTCCATTTCTCCATCGGACTGGGGGTGATAGGCAGTGGAGAGGGAGAGGTTGTATCCAAGGAGTCGTCCAAGTTCTTTGGCAAAGGCAGAGGCGAACTGGGGACCATGATCTGAGATGATTTTGTCATAGAGGCTGAACCGAGTGTAAACCTTGTGGAAAAAGAGGGAAGCAATCCCTTCGGCAGAGACGGATTTCTTCGTAGGACAGAGAATCACCCCCTTCGTAAGCCCATGGTCTACCATGACCAAAAGACTGTCAAAGCCATCGGAGAGGGGAAGGCCTGTGATCAAGTCGCAAGAAACCTGCTGGAAAGGGCGAGAACAAGACAAGGAGATGGGGGAGAGAGGAGGGACAGTGGGGTGAGTGTTCACCTTGGCTGACTGGCAGGAGGCGCATCCTTCAACATATTTCCGCACAAACTGGGCAAGGCCGGGCCACCAGAATTCAGAGGCGACGAGCTGACGAGTTTTCAGGTAACCAGGGTGCCCAGTGGTGAAATGATCGTGATGATGCTCAACAACGGATTTGCAAAGATCAGGGGGAACATAGGCACGGCCCTGGTAGGTCAGGACGCCAGCGTCATATTGCCAATTGGAGAGTCGTGAGCGGAAGTGAGCTGGGATGTCACCAGTGGTAGCTCGGAGTGCATCCAGCACAAGAGGGTCAGAGGCAGAGGAGGAGGCTAGCTTTCCCTGGAGGGCGACATCGATGACATTGATGAAGAGGGAGTCAGGCAAGAGGGTGACATTGTCATTATCGTCATCAGTGGTGGGGAGGAGATCTGGGCGGTGAGAGAGAGCATCGGGGGCAGCGAGGGAGGTCCCAGGGACATGGGTGAGACAAAGGTCAAAGTCTGAGATGTCCAGTAACCATCAAGCCTGTCGACGATTGAGTTTTTGGGGTTGGCGGAAGTAGGTCAAGTTCTTGTGATCGGTGAAGACTTGAACCTGAAAAGGGGAACCCTGGAGATAGTGTCACCAAGCCTTGAGACCACGAATGACAGCAAGGAGTTCGCGGTTGTAGATATTGTAGTTTCACTCTGTAGGAGAGAAGGATTGCAACAGGTAGGAACAGGGATGCCAGTCGCTGTTGGCATCGGTTTGGAGAAGGACACCTCCAGAGGCATACTTGAAGGCATCAGTGGCGATGGCGAAGGGTCGGGCAGGATCAGGGAGGTGGAGGATCGGTTGAGAGAGGAAAAGCTTTTTCAGCTCATCAAAGGAGTCCTGACTAGAAGGGGACCAGTTACAAGGTTGGTTCTTCTTGGTGAGATTGAGGAGGGGGCAGGCGACGTTGGAGTAGTTAGGGATGAAACATCGGTAGAAGTTGGTGAAGCCAAGAAAAGAGTGAACATCCTTGACTTTGGAGGGGGTTGGCCATTCTCAAATGCCATTGAGTTTGACCAGGTCCATGGCAAGTTCATCTGGGTGGACAATCATACCCAGATATTTGACTTCGGAGGCTGCAAACTTGCATTTCTCGAGCTTAAGATGAAGGTCGAGTTCCTGCATGCGCTGTAGGACATGTTTAGTATGTTTCTCATGGGTCTTGGCATCAGGGGAGAAGATAAGGAGGTCGTCCATGTAGATGACGAGCCACCCTTCAGTGATCATGTCTCTGAAGGAGTCGTTCATGAATTGTTGGAATGTCGCAGGGGAGTTGCAAAGTCCAAAGAACATGACAGTGGGTTCAAAGAGGCCCTTGTGGGTGATGAAGGCCACCTTCCATTGGTGTCCGTCTTTGATGCGAATGTTGTTATAGCCCCAACAGACATCGAATTTGGTAAAGACTTTAGCTCCTTTGAGCTTATCGATGAGGTTGGAGATGAGGGGAAGGGGGTAGGTGTCTCGAACGGTGTGTTTGTTGACATATCGGTAGTCCTGGCAGGGGTGGAGTCTTCCATCCTTCTTTTTGACGAAGAAAAAGGGGGCAGCTTGGGGAGAGTTCGACAGGCAGATCTTTCCAGCTGCAAGATTTTTGTCGAGAAAGGCTTCAGTAGCGGCCTTTTCATCGGGGGAGAGAGGATAGAGTTTGCCGATTTTCGGGGTGAAGGACTTGTCAAGATTAATTTCGTGGTCATAGGGTCAGCTGGGGGGTACATGGTCAGTTGCCTCTTTCGAGAAGACGGCAGTGAAATCGGCATATTCTTGTGGAAGAACAGGTTTGGGTTTCACTTTTTCTGCAGCCATAGCAAGCTCAGTGGCAGTGGTGAGTTTGGCGATGATAGCGTTTGGGATGAAGTGAGAACCACACCAGATGATTCGTTGGATGACTCAGACATTGTGGTTTCGAAGGAGATGTTGTTGCTGAGTTTCCTTCTGCATGTAATCGAAGAGTCGTCCATCCCAGATGGTGTTGACGTTGACATGGCAAGGGGGTTGAGGAGTGGGGGTGGTGGGTGTCGGAGGGGGGGGTCGGGTGTGTTTCTGATAGAGACGATCGGATTGATCAGACTCCAGAGGGATGGACAACTCACAAGTGGTCCAGTCAATGGTGGGGTTGACTTCCTTAAGCCAAGGGAGTCCAAGGATGACATTTTCTTTTCCACAATTGAAGATGTAGAAGGTGACTTGGTGGGCTACAGATCCAATGCAGACAAAGAGAGAGGTGGTGAAGCAGATCTGACCATTCTTGTTGACAGATTGGTCGACATTGTTGACAGTGATGGGGGTGGCGAGTTTGGTTTTCGGGAGTTTGTGTTTTTGGACAAAATCCCAACCAATGCAAGAAATTTGTGCTCCAGAATCAATCAGAGCACGGATACCAACAGCTTTCAAGTGTGAAGGTTCGATGATGTGAACAGGGATTTGCATAGACTGTTTGGTTATCAACAATACAAGTACAGATGCACAAGAAAAGGAGAGTCATTGCATTGGGGTACACCCTCCATCTAAAAATCCTCACCTGGGATGGCGAAGGAGATTCGGGCCACGGTTTCTTCATCGTCATCGTCCTCAACTTCTCTTAGTTGGGGAACTTCTTCGACTTTCCTAACCTTTTTCTCCGAAGGTTTCTTCGGCCTAGGGTTGTTGGAACCAGGGCACTCATTGGAAAGGTGACCAGGTTTCCGGCATCGGAAGCAACATCCTTCAGCAATACATCGGCGCTGTTCTTTGGGGGTGAGTTTGCCAAGTTTGATCCTGTCGACATCCATGGCATCAGGGTCTTTCGAGGGATGAGAGGAGGACATAAACGAATGGTAGGTAGAGGAACCAGACTTGTTCCTTTTGGCGATGTCTTTGGCTTTTCCCCATTGTGTAAGGAAGTGAATGGCTTTGGAGTACCATTCATCGATCTTGGTGGGGATAGTGTCCATGGACATGATATGACGCATGAGGCGGACAGGGAGGGCTGTGGAAAAGTACCTGATGAGGACATTCTCATCCATGATCTCGCTGATCTGTACTTTGTTGTGGAATTCTGAGATAAACAAAGTGAGTTCTGGAATGCCAGCATTTCTGGGCATTTGTTGAGTGGAGAGCCAAGTGATAGCTAGAGCTCTGGTGTCATGGTGTTCAAAGGTGGTTTTGAAGGAAGAGAGGAAGTTGGAAAACTTGCCAAAGCCAACAGGGGTTCCATCAGCTTTTGGAGTGAGGGCAGTTTTGCGAAAGGAGGAAGCCCAGGTGAGGGCAGCTCCGGACTTCATGTAAGAGAGGGCAAAGGCGATCTTCTTTGCCTCAGTGTTGTAGACTTCTTCATTGACAAGGAGGTAGGTCTGGACAGAGTCCAACCAGATGGTAGCCTTGGTGTAATCGCCATCGAAGGCGTCAGGGGAGCCAATGTGAAGTTTGACTGGTTTCGAGAGGGTAGACATTGTGGGGGGTGGTGTGAAAGGTGGGAGGGGAAGAGTAGAGGCAAAGGTATGGATGAGAGGGGGAGGGGCAGGGGCAGGGTGAGGCGCTTGAAAGGGGAAAGGAGGAGGGTGAGAAGTGGTTGGGGTGGGGGAGGGTGGCGTGGGATTTCTGGGAATGTGAAGCGCTGAGGAGAACTGGTGAGCAAGGTCAGTGTCTTCCTGCTGCTCGGCAACAGTGGGGAGAGTAGTGTCTGGGTCTTGGGGTGTTTTGGAGGGGGAGGATGATGGAGACGAAGTGTCTGAGGGGAGTTCTGTGGTGGTGAGCCTATGCGAATGCAGTAGGGCTCGTTCTAAAGCTGCAGTGCGCCTAGGAGGAATGGTGAAGGATCTATAGCAATGATAGTCCTAAAACGTAGAGCTTAGTTCTTTTGTTACGCTTGGTCCAGGTAGGAATGAGCGTAGGCTCAAAGAACTAGAACGTAGAGTCAAAGGTTCGAGGTAACAATGGAGTACTTGCCCTATAGGGTCAAGGGTTCTTCCTGCTAGGATGTATAGCAGGTGGTCCGAGTGTAAGTCTGCCTACCAAAGAGGTAGCAGCGAGTTACAATGGGGGGAACGAAGGGGAATGAGGTAAGATTGAGCAGAACTAAGCTAGGGTACAAGGGATGAAGTACTAGGGCTTATATACTGCACAATGGAAAGTCAGAAGGTCATGGAATAACTATGACTAAGCAAAGAATATTCAAAAGGAAGAAAGAAGTAAAGATAACAAGATAAGGGTGTGCGACAAACACGTTGTATGTTCTAGAGCACTCTATCGAAGTGGGAACGTCAGGTAAGGCCAACGATGGTAAGCAGCAATGAGTGGGAAGAAAAGAATAGGGGCCAATCATAACAATGGTCATAGAAGGTTGTAGAACAACTATGACTAAGTGAAGAAAGTTCAAAAAGAAAGAGAAGTAAAGATAACAGAGTTAAGGGTGTGCGACAAACATGTTGCATGTTCTAGAGCACTCTATTGAAGTAGAAACATCAGGTTAAGCCAATGATGACAAACATGAATAACAAAGGAAAAGAATAGGGGTGAATTGTAACATTACCCCTGGAGTACATTCGAGACTACAGTGAGAAACAAAAAGGTAAGAGAAAGAAACGAACTAGAGGTCCATGCAGCAATCACCACCAGGGGAGCCCATCATGTTGGCATAAGTGGAGGCATCATAGTCAGGGTATCCCCATTCTTCATTGATGTCGAGGGATCCTTCAGCAGGCATGCCAGAAAGACAATGAAGTTTGGCATTGGAATGAGGGAGATGTTGGCGATGGCAATGACCAGAGGGAGGTGGAATAGGGGGAGGAGTGTGAGGGACTGGGGGGGATGAGAGGTGCTGTGAGAGGGGGCGAGTGGAAGTGGAGGACAAAGAAGCACAAGATCTGTGAGAGCGACGAGAGGACCGAGATGAGGAGGAAGACAAAGAGGGAATGAGGCGGGCTGGAGATCAGTGATGGAGAAGGAGGCATTGGTATGCAGAGTGGCCTGGAGCATGTCTATTACAATGAGGGCAACGATAGTAGATGCAGTTAGCCCTAATATGTGAAAGACAGTGACAATGAAAACAGGTGTGGTTGTAAAGGGGATGGGTCTCCAGCAGAGGGTGATTTCTCTTGCCTTCCCATGCTACTTCCGTTCATTCAATGCAAGCTAGTTCCTCAAGGGTCAAGGGGGCGCTAGAGGCCTCAGGGGATCTTTCATCAGTGTTAGATCTCATGTTAAGGTGCTCCACATAGCATTGAATGTCTGAGGTTAACTCATCCATCTCCAACTGGTGCATGGCAGATATGACAAGCTCTCAAAGGGTATGGTGTGTTTCGGTGATGCAGAAGGCATGGTGCATGCAGGCTGTGTCATTGGCAATGAGGTCAGCATGGGAGCAGAGATGTGAAAGTTTGAAATACATGCGAAAGAGGGAGTGAAGGGGGGAGGAAGGTTCTAAGTGGTTGCAAAGACAGATACGAAGATTAGAGTTATCAAGAAATGAGAGCATATGTCCCTGTTGAATGGAAGAGAATGGGTTGCAGCATATTTGAGAAGCAAAGCAAGGAAGATTGACGATGGGTTCAGTAGTAATGGGAGAGGGAGACCACGGGCCATCCCAAGCATGGTCCAAAGTTTCGAGGTGGGGGAGTTCAGGAGGCAGGTTCCAGCCCACATCAGCTTTGACAGAGGAGGAGTGACTAGGGGAAACATTGGGCATTGCAATGAGATGATGATGGGGAGGTGGGTGGAGGAAATATGGAGGGATGAAGTTTCTTATAGTCCGAGAGGATTTCCTTGGCATGTTTGAACTCCAATTCTGGAAGCCAGGAATCTTCCTCAGCTGAGTATCCTTTTCATTGGATCAAGAAGTGTTGGTTGTTTGGGGTTCCCTTGTGTTGGATCACTTTTTCCATCTCATACTCTTCTTCTCCATTGATAAGGTCAGGTGGGGGAGAAGGGAAGTTTGGACCATGTACATCGTTTTCGCGATAGGGTGATAAGAGGGAAGTGTGGAATGTGTTGTGAATTTTCCAGGTATGGGGGAGGCAGAGTTTATAAACAAGTGGACATAGCACCTGAATGATGGTAAAGGGTCCTTCTTGCTTGGGAGCGAATTTTGGGTGGGAGATAAGGCATTTCAAGTTGCAGGCTTCTAGCCAAACCTTATCACCTTTACGGAAGGGGGTAAATTTGCTGTGAGAGCATGCTTTCATGACTTGTCTAGCGAGTTCATGGGTGGCCAGAGCTTCATTTTGAGTGGTGGAGAGGGCTTTCAGTTGTGCTTTGACTGCAAGGAGGTTGGACTCAATAATGACAATGGGGAGGGGGCGAGGTTTGAAGCCATAGGTGAGGAAGAAGGGAGATTTGCCGGTGATGGAGTGAGGACGGTGGTTGTGGGTGAATTTGGCATGGGAGATCATCTGGGACCATGTGGAAGGGGAATTGCCACAGAAGATGTGGAGATAAGTCTCAACTTCTTGGTTGACATGTTCCATTTCTCCATCGGATTGAGGATGATAGGCAGTGGAGAGGGAGAGATCATATCCAAGGAGTCATCCAAGCTCTTTGGCAAAGGCAGAGGCGAATTGAGGGCCACAGTCCAAGATGATTTTGTCATACAAACCAAACTGAGTGTAAACCTTGTGGAAAAAGAGGGAGGCAATCCCTTTGGCAGAGATAGATTTCTTTGTAGGACAGAGAATCACCCCCTTAGTAAGCCCATGGTCTACCATGACCAAAAGACTGTCAAAGCCATCAGAGATGGGGAAGTCCATGATCAGGTTGCAAGAAACCTGCTGGAAAGGGTGAGAGCAGGAAGAGGAGATGGGACAGAGAGGAGGGACAGTGGGGTGGGTGTTGGCCTTTGCTGACTGGCAAGAGGTGCAGCCCTCAACATACTTCCATACAAAGTGGGCAAGGCCAGGCCACCAGAATTCAGCTGTCACGAGTTGGTGAGTCTTCAAATAACCAGGGTGGCCAGCAGTGAAGTGGTCATGGTGTCGCTCAATGACAGATTTCTGAAGGTCCGGGAGAACGTAGGCATGGCCTTGGTAAGTGAGGACACCAGCATTGTATTGCCAGTCAGAGAGTCGAGAGTGGAAGCGAGTGGGAACATTGCCAGTGGTGGCATGGAGTGCGTCAAGCACAAGAGGGTCTGAGGCAGAGGAGGAGGCTAGCTTCTCCTGGAGAGCAATGTCAATGACATTGACAAAGAGGGAGTCCAGAAGGAGGGTAATGTTGTCATTGTCATTGTCAGTGGCAGGGAGGAGGTCAGGGCAGCAAGACAGGGCATCAGGGGCAGCAAGGGAGGTCCCGGGAACATGGGTGAGGTGAAGGTCGAAGTCCAAGATGTCAAGCAACCATCGAGCCTGTCGACGGTTGAGTTTTTGGGGTTGGCAGAAGTATGTCAGGTTCTTATGATCTGTGAAGACCTGAACCTGAAAAAGAGATCCCTGAAGGTAATGTCGCCATGCTTTGAGACCATGAATAACAGCGAGGAGTTCTCGGTCATAGATGTCATAGTTTTATTCTGTAGGGGAGAAGGATTGTGACAAGTAGGAGCAGGGATGCTGTTACGCAGGGCATACCTCAAGTGGGCCGAGTCTAATGTTAAAGGAATTCCTACAAGCAGGACGCTCACAAAGAGGTACAACTCAGCTTGAGGAAACGAAGGGACGAAGGACTACTCCTAAGAGGAGGACTAAGGATGACTCAAGAATACGCTAGATTGCGCAGATTGAGAATAGAGTACATTGTTGTGGAGTGATACTCTATATACTAAACGACGCGTAATCATAGAATGTCATGGAAAGGTGAAGAACAAAAGACGTGTAAGCGTTTAGTAAAAGAAGATGAGTAAAAGATGTGTAGCATCGGAAATGAAGAACGTTTAGTAAACAAAGATGAATAAGAGATGCACAGCATCGGAAAAGAAAGAAAGGTAGTAGAGCAAAAGGGAGTCGAAGAAGGAACAAGAGGATGAAGAGAAGTATAACTTTAACATTACCCCCGTCCAAGCCTTGAAGTCCCTGACCTCAAGAATCAAGCTGAATCTGTCAAAGGTGGGGGAGGAAAAGATGCCGAAAATGCCTGGGAAGGGGAAAGATTTTCAAAAGGGCAATTGGAGAAGATATGCCCGGCCTCATCACAGTGAGCACAAGTGCGAGTGGGACAGAAACGATCAGAATGACCCCAACGAGAACAAGCGGAGCACTGGATAGTGAAACAGATATGGGATGGATGTCCAGGAGCGTAGACGTGACAGGAAGGGCAGCGGTATTCGGAACAATTCTCACGATAATGTCCAGAGCGGTGGCAATGGTAACAAGTGGTAGAGGCTGTTGCTGGAGGACGAATGATGGGGGAAGTAAGAGTTTGAACCGCGGAGGAGAGAATACGCTGCCCAGCAGGATTTTGGAAGAATTGGATGTGTTCTTTGTTGAGGGAGAGGACGTGCTGGTCTATGAAGAAGCCGTCAGAGCAAAAGGGGAGGTCATTGACGTGGTTGTGGGGAATTAATCGGACCAAGGAGAGGCGAGAGGCAAGTGGGAGAGAGGTAGAGGTGTTAGGAGGGGCAATCGGCAGAGGAGGAGGAGAGGCGGGGGTAGAGAGGAAAGAAGAAGAGGCAATGGTGGGAATGGAAGTAATAGAATTGAGATATCGGTCCTGTGCATCACGAGGAAGAGAAAGGTAAATACGACAAAAGGTGGGATAAAGAATAGTAGGGTCAAGTCTTTCAACGAAAACATGAAAACCATGGAGGTGAAGAATGGCAAGGATACGATCAGGAAGGCGACCGATCAAAAGACAGAGGGGAAGTCCGAAAGCCGCCGGAAGATCAGAGGGGGCAGCCTGGAAATGGTATGATTGCACTTTGGAGACGTCAAGAAAAAGGCGTACGAGTTCCTGAGAGATTTCATCTTCCTCATAGAGAGGGTCAGTTTCGAGGGCGTGGACGAGGGCGGGATCGGCGAGGATGGCAGCGTAGAGGGTGTAAATGGCGGAGGTGGGTAAAAAGGCAGGCTGTACACGTCTGGAGCGTAGTGGAGAAGAAACGGAGAGTGGAGATGAAGAGGACGATGAAGAAGTAACGGACATGATGAATAACGGGTGGAGTGATGAAAAGGTTTACGCAAAGTGAGAAGAAGAAAATAACAAGAATCATACAAGAGGGGTTTTTGGCTTAGTAGTTTTTTATGTGAATGGGGCAGTCGTCGAAGCGGCAAAAGTATTCGTGTTCAAGGAAATGGGAAGAAGATAAAGTGGGATGACGAAAAAGAAACCAACGTCGGGCACAAGCGCAAGGGGAAAATAATTGTGTGTATGCAAGTTTGATGGGGATTGGGTCCATGCTATCGTAGGGAATGAGTCCATTTATAATCGGAGAGAATGTTCTTGGCATGACGGAGATTACTTTCTGGTTCCCATGTGTTTTCTGCTGCAGAGTATCCTTTCCATGCGGTCAGGTACTGATAGCAGCCAGGGGATCCCTTGTGTGAGAGAATGCCATCAACTTCGTATTCCTCTTCTCCATCGATAATGTTAGGAGGTGGTGTGGGAAATGAAGGGCCATGTGCATTGGTGGAGCGGAAGGAGGAAAGGAGGGTGGCGTGGAAGACATCATGAATTTTCCATGTGGGGGGTAGATGAAGGCGGTAAGATAATGGAGATAGTACCTGAGAGATTTCGAAAGGGCCCAGTTGTTTGGGTGAGAGTTTCCTAGAGGGGTGAGGGATGCGGAGATTGGTGGCTTCTAGCCATACCCTATCACCGACCTTCCATGGGGAGAACTTCTGGGTGCAGTGTTGAGCCATGAGGCGTCGGGCTGACTCGTGTGCTGCCAAGGCTTCTTTTCGGGATTCTTCTAAGGCTGTGAGGCAGGAAGAGAGAGTGGGGATAAATGTTTTTCCGATGGGAGGATAAGTGCGAGGGTCGTAGCCCATCATGAGGGAGAAGGGGGATGTCTTGGTGGAAGAGTGGGGGGACGAGTTGTGGTGGAATTCGGCAGAGGAGATGAAGGAGGACCAGGAGTGGGGTTGATTTCCACAGAACAGGCGAAGATATGTCTCGATTTCTTGATTAGTGCATTCAGTCTGTCCATCAGTCTGAGGGTGATATGCAGTGGATAATCGAACGTCGTAGTGAAGTAGGCGAGCTAATTCCCTGGCGAAGGCAGATGCAAACTGGAGGCCATGATCAGAGATGATGGAATCGTGTAGGCCGAAACACTTGAAAAAGTTGTTGAAGAAAAGGAGGGCTACTCCTGCGGCATCAATGGTTTTCAAGCAAGGCATGAGAATTACCCCCTTTGAAAGCCCGTGGTCGACCATGACCAGCAAAGAATCGAAATCAGAGGAAGGAGGGAGGTCCGTAATGAGGTCCATGGAGAGTTGATGGAAAGGGAGGGAGGTAGAGGAGGGGATGGGGGAGAGGGGGGGTGTAGTGGGGTGTGTATTGACCTTAGATTGTTGACAAAGAGCACAGCCAGTGACGAAGTTACGAACGAAGGTAGATAAACCCGGCCACCAAAAGTCACGCTCGATGAGAGCTTTCGTCCGGAAGAAACCCATGTGGCCCGTGGTGGGTGATGTGTGGAAGGAGTGAAGCAGAGCAGAGCGGGAGGTGGGGGGAACATAGAGTCGGTTATGGAAGTATAAGTGACCGTTGTCGAAAGACCAGTCATCGGGGGAGGAACGAGGGAAGAGAGAGGAATTGTCCTGCAAGGATTGGAGTGTGTGAATGACAAGGGGGTTGGAAGAGGAGGACTGGCAAATACTATCTGCAAGGGCGAGATCAAGAGTGGAGATGATGACTGGGTCAGGGAGGATCGAAGAGATGTTGTCCAGAGAGGTATCAATGTCGATGTTACGCGACAGAGCATCCGCAGGGGCCATGCGTGATCCTGGAGTGACCTGCCAGACGATGTCAAAGTCCTGGAGAAGGAGAGACCAACAAGCTTGTCGGCAAGAGAGCTTGTGGAGGTCTTTGAGGTAGGAGAGGTTTTTGTGATTGGTGACGACGGTGATGGGGTGGGGAGTGCCAAGGAGGTATTGCCGCCACTCCAGGAGAGCAAGAATGACCGCCAAGAGCTCGCGATTGTAGATGTCATAGTTTCTTTTGGCAGGGGAGAATGTCTGGGAGAAGTAGGCGCAAGGGTGTGGATCACCATTGGCATTGGCTTGGAGGAGGACAGCACCAGGAGCGAGGAGAGAGGCATCCGACATGATGGTGAAGGGTTGAGAGATGTCAGGGAAAGCGAGGACAGGAGAGGAGAAGAAACGAGCTTTCAGAGAGTCAAAAGCCCGTTGTTGGAGAGGAGTCCAGAGCCAGGGCTCATCTTTGCGAGTAAGAAGGGTGAGAGGGGCGACCAGATTAGAGAAGCCAGGGATGAACTTGCAATAAAAGTTGGCAAAACCTAGGAAAGAACGGACGCCTTTGACTGAAGTGGGGGGTTTCCAGTCTGCGATGGCAGAAAGCTTTGTTGGATCCATACATATGTGTCCTTGGCCAATGACCAGCCCCAGGTACTCCATCTGAGGAGAGTCGAAAGTGCATTTAGATATTTTCAATGACAAGTTGTTTTCACGAAGGCGTTGGAGGACTCGTTTGGTGCAGGTGTGGTGGAGTTCGAGGTCGTGTGGGGTATGGATTCCTATGTTGTCCATGTAGATCTTCAGCCAACCTTCTGCAATCATATCAGCGAAAATGTGATTCATGAAAGCTTGGAAAGTGGGAAGGGTGTTGTTAAATCCGAAGAACATGACCGTTGGTTCAAAAAGGCCTAAAGGAGTGATAAACGCCGCTTTCCATTGATCTTCCTCACGTAGACAAATGTTGTTATATCCCCAACGAACGTCGAACTTGGTGAAGAGGGTGGAATCTTTCATGTCGTCGGTGAGCTCCAAGATGAGGGGTAGTGGATAAGTGTTGCGGATGGTGTGGGAGTTAAGGTATCGGTAGTCTTGGCAAGGGCGAAGGGTTCCATCTTTCTTGGGAACAAAGAAGAATGGGGACGCCTGAGGGGATTTCGAGGGGACGATACGGCCAGTTTTTAGATTCTCTTCAATGAATGTTCGACAAGCCTCCTTTTTGGCAGGATTGAGGGGGTATATTTTAGCGATTTTTGGGACGAAGGAGGGTTTCAGATCAATGGAGTGATCGAAGGAGCGATGAGGGGGTAAGGTTTTGAACATCTTTTCAGAGAATACGTTGGTATAGTCGGTGCACCAGGAGGGAATTTGAGTTTCTTTGGGTAGGTTTTGTTGTGCCAGTTTGGTGGATAGAGTGATTTTTCCTAGGTGTTGAGGGTAGGTCTCGTCAACATCTTTCCAGGGTGGACGCTCACTAAGAGGTACCACAGCGTCCCAGAGGGTGAGAGTGTTGGCAGACCAGTCAATGACAGGGTTGCATTTCTTTAACCAAGTCATTCCTAAGATTATGTGAGAAGATCCTAGAGAGGTTACGAGGAAGGTGATTTTGTTGGAGAGATCAGGAAATATGACATTTGCGGTGATAAAGAAATGGATGGTTCCCTGGTGATTGGAGGTTCCATCTACGTTGTACGCGGTGAGGGGTTGGGGAAGTTTCCGAATGGCTTTGCGAAGTTTTGGTATGAGAGAGACGTCAATGAAGTTGTTGGTGGCTCCGCAGTCTATGAGAGCGGTGGTGGTAACGGTTTGTGACTCGGTTTGTAGGCAAACAGGAAGGCACAAAGTTGGTTCATTTGAGAGGCCTACTATTACAGTGTCGATTTCTAGGGAAGGAGACGTTACAACTTCTTCCCTTACTGAAAACCCAAGGAGGAATTGTCCTTTGCTTCCTCAAAACAAAGTTTGAGGGTCTGTAAAATTTCTCCCTCGTCCTTTCTGGTGGTCTTGAGTTTGGAGACATATGTTTCAAGGGCGGAGGATTGTTTTGGAGGAGGGGGAGGGGGAGCGGTGGTGGCGGGGGCGATGTTGGTGGTTTGGATATGCTGCTGGGGGGGTCGAGAGGTTTTTGAGGTAAAGGTCTTACACTGTATGGTATTGTGTCCTTTTTGACGACAATGGAGACAGAGTCCTTCTTTGAAGCAGCGCGCACGTTCTGCTGGAGTGAGTTTCGAGACGTGAATGACATCAATGTCCATGGCGTTGGGATCTGGGGTGGTGGTGGAGGTGCAAGAGAACAAGGAGGGAGTACGATGGCCTCGTCGAAGTGCTGCGATGCGGGCTTTCTGAGCGTGGAAGGTCTTGGCCTTTTCGATCCATTCTTTGATGGCGGTGGGAACGGTTGTCATGGAAAGAATCATGATGGACAATTGTTGATCCAGTCCTAGGGAGAACTGATCGATGAGGGTGGTATCGTCGGTGATGGAAGCTCTGGCTGCAAGGTTCTGGAAGTCGGTGATATATTTCTGAAAACTGTCGTCTGTTTCTCCATTGGGTCCACGGGTGGATTTCTGTACAAGCTTGGATAGTTCTAGACAGGCAGTGGCTCGGGTGTCGAAAGGATAGAAGGTGGATTCGAAGTTGGAGGAGAACTTGTCGAAGGTTTTGTCAGGGAAGTTCGGGTTTGCCATGCAATCATACCACATTTCTGAGAAAGAGATGCCTCGTCCCTTGCTCATCTTGTTGAGAGTGGTCATGATTTTGGTTTCGTCAGAGGAGTACAAGGTTTTGTTTATCTCGAAGTAAGCCTTCATGGCTTTGATCCATTGTACGGTGTCGGAGGGGTTGCCGGAGAAGTCTGCTGGGAGGGCTGTTTTTAGTTCTGTCATGGTGTGAGTGGTTTGAGTGCTAGGTGGGGTGCTGACGATGGAGGGAGCTACTTGGGATGTGGGAATCTGTGGGAGTACTGGGCTAAGAGCGATGGGAGATCCTAAGGGGGTGCTGGGGCGCTGAGGTTGGGGCTGTGTGGCTCGAGGCGATGGGAATGCTGGGGTACAAAGTGATACAGTCGATGGGTTGGGAACGTTTCGTCCAGTCAGGCGATGACGTCATCGAAGTTCTGCAGTGGAGTAGATGGGCTCCTCTTCGGAGGAGTCATCACTGGGGGCTCTGATGCTGCGAATGATGAACTAGGGTGGGTCCTACTCTGTAATAGGAGGGACAGGGGAGATTCTCGATCTTTTGTTACGCAGGGCATACCTCGAGTGGGCCGAGTCTAATGTTAAAGGAATTCCTACGAGCAGGACGCTCACAAAGAGGTACAACTCAGCTCAAGGAAACAAAGGGACGAAGGACTACTCCTAAGAGGAGGACAAAGGATGACTCAAGAATACGCTAGATTGCGCAGATTGAGAATAGAGTACATCGTTGTGGACTGATACTCTATATACTAGACGACGCATAATCATAGAATGTCATGGAAAGGTGAAGAACAAAAGATGCGTAAGCGTTTAGTAAAAGAAGATGAGTAAAAGATGTGTAGCATCGGAAATGAAGAACGTTTAGTAAACAAAGATGAATAAGAGATGCACAGCATCGGAAAAGAAAGAAAGGTAGTAGAGCAAAAGGGAGTCGAAGAAGGAACAAGAGGATGAAGAGAAGTATAACCATAACAGATGCTAGTCACTATTGGTGTTGGTTTGGAGAAGAACACCTCTAGAGGCATATTTGGAGGCATCCGTGGCAATGGCAAAAGGTCAGGCAGGGTCAGGGAGGTGGAGGATCAGTTGCAAGAGAAAGAGCTTCTTCAGCTCATCAAAGGAATCCTGGCAAGAAGGGAACCAGTTCCAGGGTTGGTTTTTCTTGGTGAGGTCAAGGAGGGGTGGGCGATGTTGGAATAGTTGGGGATGAAATGTTGATAGAAGTTGGCAAAGCCAAGGAAGGAGCGAACATCCTTGACTTTAGAGGGTGTTGGCCATTCTCAAATGCCATCAAGTTTGACTGGGTCCATGGCAAGTTCATCTGGGCAGATGATCATACCCAGGTATTCAACCTCAGAGGCTGCAAACTTGCACTTCTTGAGCTTCAGGTGAAGGTCGAGTTCCTGCATACATTGTAGGACATGCTTGGTGCATTCCTCGTGGGTCTTGCGGTCGGGGGAACAGATAAGGAGGTCGTCCATGTAAATGACAAGCCATCCTTTGGTGATCATGTCTTTAAAGGAGTTGTTCATGAAACGTTGGAACGTCGCTGGGGAGTTGCAAAGTCTGAAGAACATGACAGTGGGTTTGAAGAGACCTTTGTGGGTGATGAAGGCCACTTTCCATTGGTGTCCATCTTTGATACAAATGTTGTTGTAACCCCATTGAACATCAAACTTAGTGAAGACCTTAGCTCCCTTGAGTTTGTCGACAAGGTCGGAGATGAGGGGAAGGGGGTAGGCATCTCGGACAGTATGCTCATTGACATATCGGTAGTCTTGGCAGGGGCAGAGACCTCCATCCTTCTTTTTGATGAAGAAGAAGGGAGTGGCTTGGGGGGAGTTCAATGGGCAGATCTTTCCTGCTGCATGATTTTTGTCAAGGAAAGCTTCAGTGGCTGCCTTTTCATCGGGGGAGAGGGGATAGAGTTTGCTGATTTTTGAGGTGAAGGATTCGTCGAGATTAATCTTGTGGTCGTAGGGTTGGCTAGGGGGTACATGATTGGTTGCTTCTTTTGAAGAGACAGAAGCAAAGTCAGCATATTCCTGTGGAAGAACTGGCTTGGGTTTCACCTTCTCAGCAGCCATAGCAAGCTCAGTAGTGGTGGTAAGCTTGGCAATGGTGGCATTTGGGACAAAGTGGGAGCCACATTGAATGATTCGTTGAATGACTTGGACATTGTGGTTGCAAAGGAGATGTTGTTGTCGGGTCTCCTTCTGCATATAGTTGAAGAGTCATCTATCCCAGATGGTGTTGACATTGACAAGGCAAGGGGGTTGAGGGGTGGGGGTTGTAGGTGTAAGAGGGGGGGTTGGGTGTATTTCTGATAGAGGTGATCGGATTGATTGGATTCTAGTGGGATGGACAACTCACAAGAGGTCCAATCGATAGTAGGGTTGACTTCCTTAAGCCAAGGGAGTCCAAGGATGACGTTTTCCTTTCCACAGTTAAGAATGTAGAAAGTAACTTGGTGGGCCACCAACCCTATGCAGACAAAGAGGGAAGTGGTGAAGCAAATTTGACCATTTTTGTTGGCAGACTGATCGACGTTGTTAACAGTGATGGGGGTGGCAAGTTTAGTTTTTGGGAGTTTGTATTTTCGGACAAAGTCCCAATCAATGCATGAGATTTGTGCTCCAGAATCAATCAGAGCACAAGTACCAACAGCTTTCAAGTGTGAAGGTTTGATGATGTGAACAGGGATTTGCATAGACTGTTTGGTTATCGATGATACAAGTACAGATGCACAAGAGAAGGAGGGTCATTGTGTTGGGGTACACCCTCCATTTAAAAATCCTTGCCTGGAATGGTGAAGGAGATCTGAGCCATGGTTTCATCATCATCATCATCCTCAACTTCTCTCAGCTGAGGGACTTCTTCAACCTTCCTGACCTTCTTCTTCAAAGTCTTCTTCAGCCTTGGGTTGTTGGATTGGAAGGTGGGACATTCGCCAGAAAGATGACTGGTCTTTTGGCATTGGAAGCAATGTCCTTCTGTGATACATCAGCGATGTTCTTCTGGAGTGAGTTTGCCAATTTTCATGGCATTGATGTCCATGGTGTCAGGGTCTTTCGAGGCATGAGAGGATGAGGAGGAGGAGGTGAATGAGTGGTATGTAGAGGAACCAGATTTGTTCCTTTTGGCAATATCTTCAGCCTTCCCCCATTGAGTGAGGAAATGAATGGCTTTAGAGTACCATTCATTGATCTTGGTGGGGATGATGTCCATGGACATGATATGATGCATGAGGTGGATGGGTAGGGCTGTTGAGAAATATCCAATGAGGATGTTTTCATCCACAATCTCGCTGATCTGGACTTTGTTTCGAAACTCTGAAATGAATGAAGTGAGTCCTGGCATTCTGGCATTGCCAGACATTCGTTGGGTGGATAGCCAAGTAATGGCTAAAGCTCTGGTGTCGTGGTGTTCAAAGGTGGTTTTGAAGGCTACAACAAAGTCTTTGAAGTTGCTGAAACCTTTGGTGCTACTGTCAGTTTTCAAGGAGAGGGTGTCTTTTCGGAAAGAGGAAGCCCAAGTCAGGGCAGCCCCAAACTTCATATAGGAGGGGGTGAAGGTGATTTTCTTCGCCTCAGTACTGTATACTTCCTCATTGACAAGGAGATAGGTTCTGATGGAATCCAGCCAGATGGTTGCCTTAGTGTAGTTGCCATCAAATGCATCTGGGAAGCCAATATGAAGTTCAACTGGCTTTGAGAGGGTGGACATCATAGGTGGGGGTGTGAAGGGTGGGAGGGGCTGGGTAGAGGCAAAGGTATGGACAAGGGGAGGAGGGGCAGGGGCAGGATGAGGTGCTTGGAAGGGGAAAAGAGGGGGGTGAGAAGCAGTTGGGGTAGGGGAGGGTGGTGTGGGATTTCTGGGGATGTAAAGCACCAAAGAGAGTTGGTGGGTGAGATCAGTGTCTTCCCATTGCTCAGCAATGGTGGGAAGAGTGGTGTCTGGGTCTTGGGATGTTTTGGAGGGGGAGGACGATGAAGATGAAGTGTCTGAGAGAAGTTCTGTGGTGGTGAGCCTGTGCAAATGCAATAGGGCTTGTTCTAAAGCTGAGGTGGGCCTGGGAGGAATGGTGGAGGATCTATAACAATGATAGTCCTAAAACATAGAGCTTAGTCCTTTTGTTACGCTTGGTCCAGGTAGAAACGAGCATAGGCTCAAAGAACTAGAACGTAGGTCAAGAGTTTGGGGGGAATGACAAAGGACTTGCTGCATAGGGTCAAGGGTTCTGTCTGCTAGGACATATAGCAGATAGTTTGAAGGTGAGTCTGCCTACCAAAGAGGTAGCAGCAAGTTATGATGAGGGGAACGAAGAGGAACAAGGTTGATTGAGCAGGACTAAGCTAGAGTACAAGGGTCAAAGTATCTAGGCTTATATACTGCACAATGGAAGGTCATAGAAGGTTGCGGAACAACTATGACTAAGTGAAGAAAGTTTGAAAAGAAAGAGAAGTAAAGATAACAGAGATAAGGGTGTGCAACAAACATGTTGCATGTTCTAGAGCACTCTATCAAAGTAGAAACATCGGGTTAAGCCGATGATGACAAATGTGAATGACAAAGGAAAAGAATAGGGGTGAATCATAACAGCACTCTATCTTTCTGGAAAAGCCTAGTTGAACCTGGAGAGAAGGATAACAGGACTTGCACAATGAAGTATACTTGCAGATTGGGGCTATGCCCTCCCTCTTCCCGATACAGCCCATCCTGATGCAAACTCTGACAAACATTCCCTACCACTGGCATCTGATCCCCCAACATCACTGGTGGAGTCTGATGCCCCCAGCGATCTTGTCCCTGTCAGACATATTGGAAAAGATCATGAAATGATGACTGTTCCTGCTTCACAACACAACATCATTCTCTGCATGGGCACCAACAGTCCAAAAGTAGATGTGTGCCATACAATCAACTCATGTCCACTATATTGTACAGTAGGCCTCCATTCTTTCACTAAGTACATTTAACTGACTTGCAATTGAGGGAACTTGGTCATGGATGTCTGCTGAGCTAGCTATGGCATGCCCAGGGCAACTGGTGATACAAAACTCACTACATGACTTGGAGTCATTCTTTTATGTGCTTGTTGGAATAACTGTCCTGTATTCTGAGCTGTTGAAGCAAAAGTCTGACAAGGAACTGGCAGAATGCTACAGCCAGCTGTTCAACACTTTCAAGCTGAGTATCCTCAAAACTCTTACCATCCAATCAAACTTGACATGGTTTCTGCAAGTCATGAAATACATATCACCCTATTTCCAGCTGGTCATTCCCCTCCTCAACAATCTCCAAAATGACATCATCTTGCCCATGTTCACTGACTGGGATGGAAACTTTCACCACACTCCATTCAATCATGACATAGTAATTCAACATGTTGTTGAATTACCTTTTACTCTCAAACCTGAAGCATGGGGTGTGACATCGATCTGGACAGCAGCCAGCAATCTCTGGACAGTTCCCAGACTCAATGTGATACAACTCCCACTCCAAATCTGCTGGATAGCATGCAGAAACAGACAATTGCCTCCCTGTCCTTTCTATCAGTGGTGTGACCTTCCTTTGGACATCTTGCTTACAGTGATTCCAGTGTACACCTCCACTATGACACAAGCAAGCACCCCTTGTGAGACCAGGATCATTTGCAGGTGCCTGGCTCAAGTCATTTATTTGCTCCTCTGCCAAAGCAGGCTGCGAAACATGATACCAGACCATTGCTCCCTCCCCCCTCAATTCTGCTGCATGTGTTCTTTCTTACCTCTGGGCCTCACATTGCATGGAGCAACTTGTGCCTATCATTGCTGTGATCTTGTGATCCCCATGAATATGCCCTTCACAGCCAGCAGAAGCATGTCCAAGTTGCATTAATTCAAGGCTCTTCTCAACAGGGTTCAAGTTCTTCTGCAAACCTTCCAAACTGTGGATGCCTGGGTAGTATGCATCAATGCTCTTTGTGCAGGGGCCCTGCATCTAAGCCCTAACAAACAATTCCCCCTCCAAACAAAGAAGCTGAATGCTTTTGAACACTAACTTTATTTTCCTGCCTCACTTGCACTTGTTTGTGCCAATGTTATTAGTAGTTACTACTGCCATGATTTTATGTACATGTGTGTGTTGTAACCACAATGTTTCCTTCACAAATAGGCATGCTCAATGCTAAATGGATGCAAAGGCCCATTGTCTCACTACCCTTGAGATGCCATCGAAATGAAAACTGACCATCCCCAATGGAGTCAGTGGTGGGGATTTCCAGGCTGAGGAAGTTGTTAACAGCACCCCCAATCTGAAACGACCCAGAGCAGACCAACTCTTTGACAATGATGGTGAGTTTTTGCTTTTGTTCTTGATATCCCATCACAATACATTACAAAACCCACATCCAAGGTCAAACTGGCTCCAAGACATTCATTGTGGGCTGGGAGGGGCCATGGAGGAGTGGTCCAGCAGCTTCAAAACATCAAGTGACTTCAAGCCTCAAGACCCTTGCAACAGGCTATCCAAAGCCTTGAGATGGCTATGCAAGGCCAAGTGGTTAACTTGATGGCTCCATCCTATGTCCCTGCTGAGGATGACAATAAGAGCCAGATACCACCATGGATTGCATCCTCCACTCCATTGACATAAGCCCAGCCAGCTTTCACACCTTCATAGCCTGATTCATGCTTTAGGTTCAAGATACCCTTCAAGACTACCACTTCAACTGGGACAATATCTGTGCTTACTGCTTCCCATAGACCTGCATGAGTACCATAAGTTGTTTTTGGTGGTCTGTTTCAGCTGTCTACCATTAGTTCTACAGCATCTACAGTGACTCCCAAAACTGTTACAATGTTTGGCCATTTCACAGTGGATGGAGTGTACTACAACTACCTGTGGGGATGGCACTTGGTGTTGGTGGGATACATAGTAGTACATGCCCCTGGGTACACACCGGTCCCTGGGTCATGTGATTCTGTCCAGAAATGGAAGAGATATGCCCATTTGAAAACAAGCACTACATTGTAACAGTTTTGTC
>JBBPMV010000124.1:0-30206 GCA_038090495.1 Heimioporus retisporus | reverse complement strand
CCGAGTTTAAACTCTGCTCAAGAACAGTGAGTCTCACACTGTCTCCCTTTTTATTCGTTGTACTGCGCACTACAGAGAGAGTACATATAGTACACTAGCCACGTAACTATTCCCACTCTCTTTATGTACATATGCATATGTATATATAGGAGAAAAGCCAGGGATTAAATGGAAAAACATATAATGAAGTGATTCACCAAAATGGAAATGTGGTGGGAGTAGTGGCTGTATTTGGTGCGCTTCCCAGGTGCTTATGTAATCAGTGGAAGCGCAATTTGGTGCCTGGGAAATGTCCATGTGGCAAAAGAACCCAAAGAAGGTGGTCTGCATCAAGGATTCACAGTCTTGCATGAGTCATGCACTAGTAGTATGTGAGTAATGCAGACTTCATATTACAATCAATTGTGCACTAATCTGAAACCTCTTATAAGAGTTAAATACCTGCATCAAAACTACAGGGTGGGCTCCATGCTGTATACAACATTCTAGATCTAGTGGTCGCGTTTGGACATCACATTACCAGGAACACTTGATTCCGAGGGCCGGTAAGCCAAAGATTCGTCAAGATTTAGTCGTGCGTTTGTATTTAAGGCGACCATCGAATCAATGCGACTTCACCTTACTCGCATACCAATCTCCCTTCCGCATGCATCCTCTTGCCTCACGTATATCTGGGGTCATCACCCAGCATCTCCTCAAACTCACCCTATACGACATGATCAGCTCATCCGAAGACTTTAGAGATGTCAAGTCTGTTCTCAACGAGAGAACAGACTGGTTCATCGAAACGGTCGGTCTTCGTACTTGGCTCTACGCACTATCGTCATCTCTCATTATGGGGACAATCATATTGTAGTTCCGCACCTGCTTCACGTATGCCACGACTGTCCTCTCCGTCAACTTCCAAAATTACAATGTTTCATAGCATTCATCTCACTAACAGCAGCTACTTCTTCATGTTCGGTACCCTAGTCTTTTTGGTCATGGCCGAAGGCATACACATCCACTATGGTCGACTATCGCCTACGGAACTCAAGGTAAGGAACCAACCGCCTTCCATGACGCTGACCGGTCTAAAGAAAGCACAGGAACGTGCCGAGACCATGGGATACGAAACTTTCGCGATCCTGTTTGCCACGCTCGACGTTGGGTTCATCTTTGTCCGCATCGCGGGGCTGGTTGCACTGTCTGCAACCCCTGGACTCGCTGCAAGCCTTGTTTTCGCCAGCATCCTACCATCCGCGATACTCCCATCGCTTGGTTACGCCGTAAAATTACTCCACAGGGGGAGACGCGGGCCTAGTGCTCAGGAAGCGGGGGTGGAGCCCGGAGATGTTTGATGCTAATGAGAGCTGGAACGGTTGTCTAGTAGTGGTCTCGGTTATCGATACATTGTTATCCCGACTGTTTTGGTCGATGTGACTCTTGGCTATGGAGGTGTTGGATGGCAGGAAGGTGGATCTAAATCGCTACCAACACTAGTGCGTGGTATTGGATCTGTCATGAGTAATGACGCTTCAAGGCGACGCAGAGCTTCTGGCATGCATAGAGACAGGCAAGGCTGTGTACTATGCTGAAGCTTCAATGCCATAATTAGTCTGACCACCTGGTGAGTCCGCAGTATACAGTCCCTTTTGTCGTGGTCTTTGTCGATTCATCTCTCCTCGGTATGAATAGTGGGTGAACCCACGTCCGGGGAATGAGTTTACAAGTCACTGGCACGACGTTGGTCAGTCAGCTGTGGCAGACGGCCGTTTTCCAGGACCTGTATGGGCCAGATTCAAGCTATGGCCGTGTGCCCATTTCAGGTTCACAAAGCTCGATCGCACCTTGTGCTCCTTGGCCATCCCGGTTATTTACTCCTCGCGCAGGAAACCTAGCGGTATATCTTTTGGAGACTGGTTACCCTGTGGTGAAATGATCTTCTAAGAATATGTGCCATGATCCATGTGAGAATTACGGGAAACTTGGTTTATTCGTTTCGAGGTGCCCTTGATTTGGGCTGGATGACAAGCGCATGGATTCCCACCTGGAAAACGAGCTTTCCGAACAATCCGCCGAGTGTCCAACTCGCACTCGACCTGGAATCCGGCCTGTTGTTTGTGTGGAAATCTTTGAATATCACTTATTGGGTTGCGAAGATCGGCTATAACAACACATTATACACTAGCCAGTGAGCAATTGCAGCCAAACTCAATTAGTTCATGGATAACGGCTGCCACGCACCTCCCTGCGTTCGAGATCGGCCCGGCGCCACCGTAAATCAAATGCTGTACGACAATGTCTAGCTGCGGCAAGTAACGAAGTTGGCTGAACCCGTCAGGGCCGAAGCAGGACGGCAACATGGGAAGGACGTAATAGTGCTTAAGGTCCCCATGGCCCCGTAAGTCACCCCATGACGAAACGTGACCGTTGGACGACGGCGTGATAGACAAATGCAGCCATGCACGCGCTTGCAATTCTTCAAGCCGGACCTGATCCTCGGCTGACCCATGAGATTTCATCTGGGTGAAACTCTTATGGCTAATGAAATGAGCGGGCGTCAGCTGGGAGTTGATGCTCAACAAAGTTAGAGCGGGGATTAAATCCACTATCGGCGATTTGAATCTTGTTGAAGCGACCGTACTCGGGCTGGACGCGGGCTTTTTTGAAAGAGATATTAGAGTGGAACAGCAACGAACTGGAGCCGGGTTTGGTATGTCAATTTAGTAAGGGGGATGCGGTAGTCCCATCAGACGGCTGTAAATTGGCTTAGTCAGCGGGTTGCCTCATTGGATATCGCTGTGCAATGCAGGGAGAGGAGGGGATGTATTTACTTTAGTAAATACAGTGGAATGCTATGTGACTACAAGTAGGGATAGGAATGTGTGGGAGAATGGCGAGAGGGCTCTTAACTCGAGGTGGCCATGCATGACTTGGAGTAGAAATGAAACAAAAATAAATGTGGTTCTCTATTTTTCTCACTGGATCGTTGCTTATCTGTCTTGTGCGGTCCATCGTGGTTGGCTTCGCCTCCGGTTGTGGACCGAGACACATGATCTGATTCCAGGGAAAGACTTTGAGCCACGACGATAGATGCGCAGACTCGATCCAATTGAAGCCTTTCGAGACTCGTGGCTAATACCAACAGAGAAAGCGAGAAAGGTTGCTTGATAGATGCGGTAGTTACATAGCTTGTGCGTAGGTATGGGCGTAATGGGTACATGCATTTTCTGGCCCGAAACTGGACCAGGAACTGTCGGGGAGAGTGTGCTGTGAGGGCGAGTTCGGCACCAAGCAAGTGAGCTCGAGCCGACAGAAATTGAGCGAAGTAGCGTTGCCCGAATAAAAGGAAACAGAACGAAGATCGCATATTGGGAGAGGGAGCGGTGAGTGGGCAAAGAAGTGGGGTGTAAGGGCTACGATGGTCGATGGAACTTACTTGCTCAGGAGGTCTTGAGATGGGAAAATAGACAATGGTGTTATTGGGTGTGTAAGCGCAAGTTGCTACCTCCAACCCAGAGGCTTTAGCCGAAGGCTGGCCACTCGCAGTTCAGCTTGTCATCATCCCAGGGGGAACGAGCGCCAACTGCCGAAACTGAGAGGGAGAGGTGGGTGGGCGATTAAAGAACCACACGAGCTGCAGAAGCGAGGAAGGTGGCGGCGAGGAGAAAAGCCTGACGCCACCCTGCATTTCGCACAAGCTCAGACTGCACCCCACGCCGCTTTGCTCCTTCGCTTACCAACGGAGTCACGGCGTACGTTATGACGCTGGCGGTTGTTCCGATTCTCTTACGAAACTCTAGACTTGAAGTGCATGTTAGACGCGCGGAACATTCATCACTGTTTTTTGCACAGAACCCTGGATATCATGCGCTAGAGAAGCCAGACTGGCGACTAGCTACCCAAAAGAGGAGGTGCTGGAGCTAAACATACCGGTCTACTGGGGTGGCAGAATATCCTAGTCTTAGCACTCCTTCTTTTGGATAGCTGGTCGCCAGTCCAGGGAAGCCACTGACTGTCGAAGCTTCTAAGTTTAAACCAAGTCAGAGATGGAGGTTGCATGTTGTAGTGCCACCCTTTTTCCAAATTTGGTCGCCGCACTTCGACATCAAGTTATCAGACGTATGCGATTCGGAGGGCCGGTAACCCAAGGGCTATGTCATGACATGGTCGTGTACTTGTACTTAAGACGACCATCGATTCAATGCGACTTCACTCTACCTGTCCGCAACCCAGGACTCGCTGCGAGTCTTGTTTTCGTCAGCATCCTGCCGTCTGTGATATTCCCATTACTTGGTTACGCTGTAAAACCGCTCCAATGAGGAAGACGCGGGCCTGGTAAATTTTGTCGACTCTATGAATCACGTGCTGTGAGCGATGCTGCTAGACGTTACCGCCTCCGACGCAAGGTACGCTCGACATCCAGGAAACATCTTGTTTTGACATCGTTTTCGCCCTTGCAATCGATGTCTTGATCACCTTCTCGGCTCTGTTCCAAGACCCATTCTCGAATCGTCCCCCCAAGAATTGGGAAATGCTGTGCGTGCGGGCGATACGATATAGTGAGCGTGTGAGAACATACATAAGAGGCAGGGGCCATAGAGGTGCTCAGCGTGAGGGCGATATGCCATTTGTTCGGCCGAAGCGACCACCTGGCTTTGGATCTCCGAAGACACGTACAGTACTGGACCATTAAGTCCAGCGACAATAGGCATATTCAAAGTTGAAATCGGCCGTCGATTCGGGAACTCTACGAAAAAATATAAACGCAACCAACCAAACTGATGTTTCTCCACTACACCCATCTTCCTTTCAAACATGTTAAGGGTTATGGCCAACCACATTCTCAAACTCACATTATACGACATGATGCACTCATCCTACAACTTTGAAGACGTCAAGACAGCTCTCAACGACAGAACAGACTGGTCGATTGAACTGGTGAGAACTCTTGATACTTGGTTATCGTTACCTCGGACACGTCTGATCGTACCCACCGCTGTACAGTTTCGTAGTTGCTTCACGTATGACCCAATGATCCTCTGAACGTCCTCCAAGACTAATAATGTCCTGTAGCATTCACGTTAGCAATGGCAGCTACCTTTTCACGTTGTGCACGTTGTCCTTCTTGTTCATGGCCGAAGGCATACACATCCATTATGGTCGCCTTTCACCTGCGGAGCTCAAGGTAGCTGCTTCCTAGTTGCAATCGTTACTTATCTAAATGAGATCTTGACAGGAACGTGCTGAGAACATGGGTTACGCGACGTTCGCGATTCTATTTGCTTTACTTGACATCGGTGTCGTGATCGTTCGCATTGTCGGGGTCGTTGTATTGTCTGGAACGCCCGGAGTTGCAGCAGGCCTCGTCTTTGTCAGCGTGCTGCCGTCCATCATACTCCCGTTGTTCACTTTTGCGATGAAACTTTGCCAGTGGAGGAGGCGTGTGCCCTGTCCTGAAGGAGAAGCGGAAGCTGGCATGGGAAATGATGAGACACGGAACTAGGCACATACCTAATCGTATTACGACTAGACAATATCGCTATTGTGGGGGGTTTCATCTTCGACCACACATAGGATCAATAAGAAAGTGGGTCTTGGCCAACTGAGAAAACACAGCCTCTCTTGTACCGTGTTAGCACTGCATTCGGCGTTTTGTTTAAACACCCATCGGCGCAGCGATGACCCTGAACGCAAGGGGAAGTCATGATATTGCGAAGTAAGTTCAACATTCGAGCAGAAAGACAGCACAGGAACGGAACATTCACGCTCCTGTTGCCATGCTCGAATTTGGGTTCGTCTCTGTTCGCGTAATGAGGTTGGATGCACTGTCTGCAACCCCTGAGTTTGCTGTGAGTCTAGTTTTCGACAGCATCCCACCGTCTGTAGTTCTTCCATTGCTCGGTTACGCCGTAAAATTGCTTCACTGAAGGGGACGAGGGCGCGACCGTGTGCAGGGAAGAGGATGGAACCTGGCGATGTTTGGTGGGATCCGGAACAGAGATATCTAGTAGTGTTAATCTCCTTGATGATCCTGACCGTGCTGATCCAAAGCAAAATAATGTCATCCTTCGCGGCCGAGTTTCGAAGCGTAAGCTATACGTGAGAACGGGAGTGGCGCACTTCTTGGGTCGCTCACCGTTTCGGCGGTCATAGACCTTGTGTCCCTCTTTTTTGCCCGCCCGCCACTCGCTCTCACAGCATGCGGCTATCCCTCCGTCCCCTCCACTCGCCTAACGCTGCTCAACCTTTGTCGGCTCGCTACTTTGCACTCATCCGGCCCTTGCATCGCTCTTCCCGACAGTTCGGAGTTCAGTTTTAGGCCAGAAAGAGGCCTTTCACCCACCGTTAAGCCTCCCTCACAGAGGGAAGATGAACTGACACAGAGCACGACAAAAGATGCTCACACCGGGGGCTTGCCAGGTGGGGGCTGCTGACGTTCCGGTCAGGACGCTCGGCCAAGGAAGTGATTGAGGGCTCGCCGTCGCAACTGGATGGGTGTGCGCGTGGGGGCGCATTTTGGCATCTGAGCGACATTCAGACCTGACCACGGGCGACTAGCGTGCCGCAGGGCAGTCGCGTAAAGTTGAGGCGGTGGGAGGTGCATCAGTGGCAGAGCGAGGAGGGCGACACGTTTGAGTGGGTCGAGGGCAAGAAGGCGATGCGACAAGGTGCGTTTGTGTAGTGAATACCTCTGGACGGTGATGCAGAAATGATGGTATCAACACCTGCGCCAGAACCTGAGGAACAGGAAGAGAACAGTCCGGCGCTCGGATGTCCACGATCGAAATGATGCATGCATATGCGGGACGAGGTCGAGGATGTGTACGTGACAGATTGCCCTAAGGTGGATATACAGGCTCGGGCCATGTCATAATTTTTTGCTGTCTCGCTTCGTATTCCTCGTGGGATTCCTCTCCATCATGTTATTATTTGTTCTAAAAGCTCATGGCGATAATACTATGTTTTCCTAGCTTATAGTTTAGGTGGAATCCGACCAGTTGGTCATCGCAAGAAGAACGAAATCCCCTTATGACCGTATGACACTAGGCACCAATATGCATGTAGAGGATCCGCTGATCAACAGGACCCCCACCGTCCTCGTCGTCTTCCATAACGCATACGGCGCCCGCGTATGATACAACCGACCCAACTCATCCACCATAAGCTTGTAAAACACGGACGTGATCTCGTTCGTCTGTGTCGTCTGCCGCCCACATAGTCCGAATCACTAATCGAAACCCGACAAACTGCATCTTACCCGCCAGACGAAGCGCTTCGTCTGGACTTTCTTCGTCTCCGACCGTCGTGCGGAAATGCAGCTGAGGTCCTTGAACACCACACGGCGAATCTATTTTGCCTTCTCCAAATACTCGCGGCCGACAGTGCTCGCCTTGAGGTCATACGTTTCGCAAATTTCCTTGTGAGGAGGACAGAGGTTGCTCATGATCACAAAGTGGATCTTGCGGTCCCCAAGAGGCTTGACACAATGGAGGTCGTAAAAGCGGGAGAGAAGGGTGTGGGGGTTGGACTTGGCGTAGGCAAAACAGACCTTTAGGATGAACAAGAGGAACTTGTGTCCCAAGTGGTGGATGTTCTTGGTGATGAATCGATAGTCGCAGGACAAATATAAAAAGGAGCCAGACTTGCCAGGAGAGTCGAGTTTGGATGGAATGTGATTTGCGGTGAGGGAGAGGAGTAGTCTGCGAGATCGAGGTGGAAGTCATCTTCACGCAGTTTGTGCAAGACCCAGGTGGCAGTAGTCGTTGAACTTGAAGTCAAACTTTGATGATGGCGTGAGTTTGTATCCGTTGCTGTGAAACGTGAGCATGCGTGGAGGCGAAGACGGGGGACCTGGATGTCAAAAGAATACTTGTATCATGCCTTGGTCGGGGCCGTGGTCGTTTGATCTTGGCCTGGCAGCAGGAGACCTGATACGCTAGAGAAAACCGCACGTAGACGGACCGCGCCGCGATGCGAATACTCGTGAGCATATAGTACATGGGAGCGTAGTTGGCATGAACCTTGCCAATGAGGTTCCCCACGAGGACCTTGTTGTGATCGAATAAGCGCTCCTCGGACCACGGCACTTTTGGGCGTTTGCGCGCTTGCGTTGGCGGCATATCTGCTCTACCTGGAGCTGGATGTTGTCTTCGATGGCGGTGTCGTGGACTATCTAGGGCACAAGGTGCACTGGGTGATTGTGGCCGCTTGTGGTGTTGTGCTGTGGTGGTTGTGGTACATCCGTCGGGTGCATGTCTGTCGACGCGGGGTACAGATCTCACTGGCAACGTTGGCGGCGGACCGACGGTGGCAAGCTGAAGGAGATCGAATCTGTCGCGCCAAGGCTAAGCGAGCCCCGACTAGCGAGGCGGGAGTGCTCACTGAGTCCTGCCCGCTCATCGTCTCAATCTCCTTCCGTTCTTGCCGCTTCTTTCGCACGCTCCTCTCCACACACCGGCAGCTCACACCGAAACTCCCCCTGCACGTCCCCACGAGCACTTGAGGCTATCTCCGTCAAGTCTTTCCCACCCGCCCTTGCAGCGAATCGCTCACCCCGGCGGGTAACTCCCGTTCGGGGCCGGTAAACACTACGCACTTTAGCGCATCTCCTACCGCATAGTTTGATCTATGCTCAGCACATTGGACACAGGCTTGCACGCATGCGTTGCCGTGTCGCCTCTTGTCCTGCCCCATACTCACGAGCATCTCTCAGAGTTCAAGCGTTCATGGCGTAGTCCCTATTCTACCTCGCCAAGGAATATGACCGCGCTCAATGTGGAGACAAATTTCTGCGCGAGATTGTTTGGATGACGTCTGCTGGTGCCCAGGACACCAAGGGGTGCCTTTTCATGTTTCCTTGCCAGGTTCAGTGATCAATCTCCACGATCGAGTGCTCGAGCAAACCAATCCGCTCCTCATACACTAGGTACCTTTTGTCATGTTTCATTCGTGACAATGTGCGTAGTAATACCCGATGCACATGGCCCCAGATGTCGACACAGGGTACAACCAGCAGTCGGCGACAAGAACATCTCTCTCGAGCTCGTCGAATGCAGGTAGAGGCGGTAAAAGTTGGATAGGAATTAGGTGTGTGACAAAATTTTTTCTTTTTTTGGATGGGAAGGCTCATATGGATTAGCGGTGAGACAAGCAGAAGTCCGAGTTCGAGTATAAGGCCAAGGGAGTCGGAGAGCTTGATCGGCTCCCTGGGAACCAGGCTGAAGAGCAAATTGCTGCGCTTGTGCATCACCGAACTCTTGTCCAACTCCCACTCTTTGTTGACACTCCACAACCCGCTGCTCGTCCACGTCTGCGGGAGTCCGCTCAAGTTCAAAGCAAGAGAGGGTTTTTGGAAGTCTTGGGAGGGCGAAGGCAGCAAGGGGTCTAGGTACTCACCGGTTGACAGAGTGCAACAGTGATTGATTCCACTAGTATCGGAAATCGGGGTGGGCTTTGGAGCGGCATCCATCGTCCCATAATTCGGACCACTCACAACAATCATTTTGGGCTGGACGCGAACACCAGACAGGCTAGGAGACCTGGAGAACACTCCAGTTCAATTTCTTCGGAGAAGTGACCGCATAATGCCTTCGGCCAACGCGACAAGGTGGTAGCCAGGTCAGTTTCCTATACCATGTGCGGATCTGGGTCTGAAGTTCTCGTTTCACTATGTGAGAATATGACTCGGGATGGCAAATCAGGTCAGTTCGTGTAAGTAACTGAGCTGTCCTCGATGCTGGCAACGTTAAATTTACCAGAGCAAAGGTAACCAAACGAAATATATTCGTCCAAAACAGGAATACATACATAGCTCTTGGATCAAGATTTACACGGAACGAGCAATGGGTTGTCCCAGCACCCTCGTGTCTCGGCTTCGATTACAAATCTAAGCGCGCACCTCCGGCTTTCCATATATAGGCATCCAATGAACATGGTATTGAAGCTTCTGATGCATTGTTACCGGCCTGTTTCGGCTTTTGTACATCCTTAAAAGCCCATCGGCGCTGCGGTGACCTCGAATGCACAGACATGTCAGGATACCGCGAAGTAAGTGCAAGTTTGGCATGCCCAGAATCTGTTTAATTAACGGCACCACGAGGCGGATGAAGCCCAGCGTGGCCATTACAACGACGGTTAAAACCCTTTTACGACCCAACCGGCTTATATCCAGCGCAACTCGCCTTACGGTCAATACGACCCGCAGTACTAATCTGGTTATGAGCAGGATCCATGCTCTGACCCGAACCCACCCTACCATCGTACAAGTACCTTCCAGAACCTGCCCTCTTCCTACGATCCTTCACTGCGCGACCTATATGAACGGCAACAACACCGGTTTATCCTGCCCAGTAAACATACTCATCGACCCAACCACTCTCATCATCACTTCAGCCCGCAAATGGCTAACTCGGCGGCTCATATCCCCCATACGACCAGTCGTCACGTATGCTTGCCCCGCTTTGTCAATCGCCGTTTGAAGGTTCTTCGGGTTCGTCATATACCTCCACAACGACGACTCTGATGCTGGACGAACGGGCCGTTCTTACACTCTCGGTAACGACAAAATGGCCATGGGCGACAATCCCCTTTTCAAAAGAGACGGTCCAGACGTACGGTCGGATACCTTAGTGGGTTCCCCATTGTTACAAGACGCTCAAAAGGTCGAGTTATTCCACGGAAACTTTGTGCTCGACCCTGCCGTTCCCTCGAAGCTGCTCGACATGTGCGCGCTGCGCAACGAGTAGGAGTTTACCCATATGCGATACTTGGCCGCGACGTCCGATTCAGATGACTTCAAGGACCATGGGTCTACGCCCCGGCAAGTGCATTATGACCCGCCCAGGCGCACGGAGCTGCTATTGTCATGACGATGTATAAGGAGAATGGGGAGTTGTTTCGCTGCTCGATGCGTGGCATCAAGAACGTGGCGTACTTGTGTAACGAGACTGAAGCCAGACGTGGGGAATGGATCGGCGGAAAAAGGTCGTAGTCAGCGTTCCTGTCTCCCAGTCATCGAAGCAAACGAATTATTCGACACACATACCTCAGCTATTTCGTCCCGGTATGCACACATGGTCGCAACGACACTCAACGTGCGCAAATGAACTTTGAACGTCCATGTAATACTAACGATGCATACAACGGGAAGCCCGTCATGGCACACATCTACGAGTATACCAAAGTGGGCACTCGCATACAACATATGCTCTTTATCCTGACATTTCTTCATCGATGGCGCAGAAAATGGTATCATCCCTGTACAGATCATTCTCTGCTTGAAAGAAAAAGAACCAGAGGAAAAACAACTCTCACCGCTGGTTCTCCAATGCTTTTGGACCGGCCTTGCAGTCGAACGTTTGTGTGCTTCTCGACGTTGGAACGACACCCAGTCCCACCTCTGTATACCGTCTTTGGAGGATGTGCGACATCAACTCCAACGTGGGTGGGGCTTGCGAGGGGATCGTAGCGTTTAAGGGTAAGTATAGGTAAAACTTGCTAGACCCGCTTGCTACAGTGTAAACCTTCGAGTACAAGATGTTGAACATTAATGACAAGCCTTCGAAGAGTGTATTTGGACAACCGTTGCATCGCTCTGCAAAATGATGCGAGGCAAGCTTCAAGCTTCAAGGCTGGCACTAGCGCAGTCCTCGAACGGCTAAACGGCACCGACCTCAACTACGTCATCAACAACGCGGCAGTCGTGAGCGCATCCCTATTTTTATTTGCATGGGAACTGACCCTGTCCCATGCATGCAGAATCACGGCGCTGATCTGGCAACCGTCCCGACCTCGTGGACTCGACTGTAGCCAACGTCACTGGCGCTGCGCTCACCTCGCGGTACCTCCTTCCGGCGATCGAGAGGTCAAACGGAAAGGTTGTTTTGAACATGGCCTCTGGTCTTGCAAGGGTTGAAAGCGACCATGGACGTTAGGCGGGTTTGCTACAGCATCAGCTAGTATGTGGTGAATATTAATATGCGCGTGCGTCGCACTGCCTCGTCCTGTATTTCATTTCGAAGAAACAGTGATTATGCCCAAGTCACCAGAGGTTACCGGTACTCGATATTGCCTTGGACAGATGACAAGAACAAAAAAATAAAAAAATAAATAAAATAGAATAAAAAAGGAAGGGGGGGGGGTTACGAGAGGGGAAAGTGGGGGCTGTGTGAGATTCCCAACCAAAGGAGGGCGCAAAATGAGGCTCCGCGCGCGAGATGAGGTGCCTGGAATGGGCAAAAATGAAAAGAGAGGCGGATCTGAAACAGTGTCCTCGAGGCGACTGGCGAGGGGGGAGACGCTGTGATATGGCTATTTGTGGGGATTACCGGAGAGGCTATTGCGATGGAGGGTGAGCCGGGACCGGGTGACAGAGATCATGACAGGGCGGGTGTCGCTTCTGGGACGGGTTTCTTGCCAGACGCATATCCGCGACGAAGGACGGACGTTATTTGCTACCGAGAGGGCCTCACGGGATTGACTTGCGCATGGTAAGATGAAAATGCGACGGAACGTTGCCGGCAAGCGTTAAACTTCCCAGGGCCAATTACTCTACTTTCTTTTGAAGGCGTAATTGTACCCACCTAATATTTAAGATGACCACCTAATCCATGCTATCTCACTGTACTTGCACACCACCCACTCTTCCACATGCACCCTCTTGCCTCACGTATACCCAGGGTAATCGCCCACCACCTCCTCAAACTCACTCTATATGACATGATCTGCTCGTCTGAAGACTTTAGAGATGTCAAGTCAGTTCTCAACGATAGAACAGACTGGCTCATCGAAATGGTCAGTCTTCGTGCTCGATACCAAGCATCATCATCACCTCTCATCATGGCAACAATTGTATCGTAGTTCCGCAGCTGCTTCACGTATACCACGATCATCCTCTCCGTCAACACCCAAACTCACAACGCTACGTAGCATTCACCTCGCTAATGGCAGTAACTTCTTCATGCAGGCTATACTGTCAAATTGATGCAACAAACCATTAGGATTCTAGTCAGTTTTGTGATGCAATGCCACTGTAATCTAAGGTGATGCATAACCAGGTGGCACTGAGTTGCTGATATTATGGTGATGCATGACTCATGCATCATGTTCAATAGTTCTGTTCTGTTTCTGCTCAATGGTGATGCATTACATCTCCATATATATCCTATCTATTCCACTCCCTTTGTATGATGCATGAATTATGAGGCCATCCCAGCTGCTGTTGCTTGTGTGTGATGCATGAGCCCCTTGTTGCAACCAGCATCCCATTCTACTTTGATAAGTCATGCATCACACATTGAATGATGCATCCACCATCCCACTGTCCACCCCCCTAATGTGATGCATGACTTACTGCATGTGTCCTGGTCAGTATCCCCTCTTATATGATGCATGACTTGAGTATTTTCCCACCCCCCTCTGTATGATGCATGAGCATGTTCCATGTGTGTGATGCATGAATCCCTTGTTGCAGCCAGCACCCCATTTTACTTTAATAGGTCATGCATCATGATCCACCATCCCATTTACACCCTTAATGTGATGCATGACTACTGTATGTGTCCTTATATGATGCATGACCTGAGTACTCCCACCCCCTGCTGTATGATGCATGAATGTTAAATTATGAGGCAGCCCCAAGCACTGTTGTTGCATGTGTCATGCATCACACAATGATGCATCTACCATTCCATCCACCCCCCTAGTGTGATGCATGACTTACTGTATATGTCCTGGCCAGTATCCCTTTTTATATGATGCATGACTTGAGTATTTTCCCACTCCCCTCTATATGATGCATGAGCATGTTCCATGTGTGTGATGCATGAATCCCTTTTTGCAGCCAGCACCCCATTTTATTTTAATAGGTCATGCATCATAATCCACCATCCCATTTACACCCTTAATGTGATGCATGACTTACTATATTTGTCCTTCTTATATGATGCATGACTTGAGTATTCCCACCCTCCTTTATATGATGCATGAATTCCTTGTTGTAGCTAGCATCCCACTCCACTTTCATAGGTCATGCATCATGATCCACCATCCCACCCACTCTCTCAATGTGATACAAGACTTACTGTATTTGTCCTTCTTATATGATGCATGACTTGAGTATTCCCACCCCCTGCTGTATGATGCATGAATGTTAAATTATGAAGCAATCCTAGCTGCTATTGCATGTGTGTGATGCATGAACTCCTTGTTGCAGCACCCCACTTCACTTTAATACATGATGCATGACCCTTTGTCATGGTCAACATCACACTCTAATGCACTAGGTCCAATCATCTTGATCACCCCCTCAGTATAATGCATGATGTCCCTGTCTAATACACAATGCATCACACACTAATGCATCAGTAGGGTCCAACCCCTCAATGCAGTGATGCATAACTTGTGGTCTTGTACAGTCCCCCCTCAGCTTACCTTTGTCAATTGGTGTGATGCACAACTCACAATACAACAGTCCAACCATGTGTGATGCATGACTACCAACCAACCCAAATCTATAATGCATGATGTCACTGAAGAGCAGCAAAGCAACAAAAGTAGTGAAATGAGAACAGGGGCATGTATCTTGTTATGGGTACTCCTGGTCATTGGAAAATGTCAAATTTGGATGTGCAACACTGGTGGCTATGAGGTTTCCTCTGACTGGTACATGTGTATCACTAGGTTCACAGTGGAAGCATTCCATGGGGAACACACTTTGTAGGATACATTCCATCTTGCAGAATCAAGATTATTGGAACACAGAACCACATCTTGCATTCATAGACAAGAAGCAGGTTGAGAAATGTGCAATAATGCAGACAAGGCCACATGTACATTTGAAGTGTGGCAGGTGGGTGGGCTCAGCATGGGGTTACCTTTGGATCCGGCTGCGAAGATCTCTTACACAACACCGGATCAGTCGGACGTGATGCACTACTCAGCCATCACGCGTCACGTGTCAAGCTCAACGTCCAATTTCCTAAGTATGTACTTCTGTATATAACGTCGTACTCTCAGGTAGATATTAATGGAATCAAGACTGAAGCTCTTTCAGCTTCTTTTTCCTTCCCCAAAAATCAGTATACAAACTGAGTGCAATGATACATGACGTACTTTGTCGTTTCTTGGGTGGTATCCGCTGCCACACGTTTTCCCTTCCGTTTGGCAGAGGGTACTTGCTGGTTAGTGTTCACACCACCTACGAACGTTGGCTGGTTTGTACCGATTGCATCGGCTACCATATTTCGTTTCGATCGGACAGGAACACGCTTGGATGCTCGGGAGGCTGGAGGAGATACATTGCTCTGTTCAAAAGGGACAGGAGGGGGGACATCTCTGGACGGTTCGGCTTGAGCACGGACAACGATAGCATGACTAGGATCCTGCAGAGCTCCCGTCGTGGTAACAGATCGTGGGTTGGCGGCCAGATCTGGTAGAGTCCCTGTGGACGCTGTCCTGATTACCACACCGGCGGCATCCCCCCCCTGGGTTTTTGAGGTCGTCGAGGCTACGATAGTGTGACTGCCGGCTGAGCTGACCGTCGTGGTAACAGATCGTGGGTTGGCGGCCAGATCTGGTAGAGTCCCTGTGGACGCTGTCCTGATTACCACACCGGCGGCATCGGTCGAGGCTACGATAGTGTGACTGCCGGCTGAGCTAACCGTCGTGTTACACCTTTTGACTTTGGAGGCCTTCGAGACTATGGCCGCAACAGGAGTTGCGTCTGGCTTAGGCGCAAGAACTACAGGACGCTTGCGTTTGCCTTTTTTCGGATTCACCTTGGCAGCTTTCCTGGTTTCAATGTCATCAGGCGGAGATAGTGGGGGCACGGCAGGAAGGCGAGGTCTAGTTGGACTATCCTGACAGAGAGCCGGCGGGGGAAGCGGGGGAAGCGGTCGGTCACCATCGGGAATCCCGGTATCCGTGGCAAGATCTGTGGTGTCGAGAGAAGGGAGCAGCTGCATTCCGAGATCGAGACCGATGCCTGTGAAGTTCCAGCCACTATTGGCAAGGTTGGCGTCGAGGCTATGCATGGCGCCACTAAGGGAAGCCGGATTGTGTGCAACGGGTCCATGCGGGATAAATGAGGACGGATCACCATAGCCGGCAAACGGCATTAAGGACGTCACGGGCCCAGCAAAGGGAGTCAAAGATTGAGCGGCGTTAGGCACCATCTGAAATGATGACATGGTACGATGGCCAAGATCCATTCCCCCGAGGTTGAAATCGTAGCACGAGTCTGTGAGGGAGGCAGTCTAGGAACAAATCAATAAATGAGCGAAACACTTTAGAAAAAGTCTCACCTGCGGCGTAGATATGCCAGACATTGGTGATACTTGAGATGACAACGTCGATCTTTCAGCCGATACAACACACTCGGCAGAAAGAAGTGATGGGCCGCTTGTGTTCTGGAGCGAGTTAATTGGTATTAAACGGAGGGAACCAAGACACTCGAGCAAAAACCTCACCTGTGGTGCAGATACACCAAGCATCAATGATGCATGAGGTGACAACGTCAACCTTTCAGCCGATTCAACGCACTCGGCAGAAAGAAGTGATGCATCATTTACGTTCTAGAGCGAGTCAATGTGGTATAAAATGGAGGGAACGACACGCACCTCGCCCATATTCACTTCCAGACCGTTTGCCGTCGCAACCTCGCTGTCCCCATCCCCAGCCTCGCCTCCTTCTTCATCTTCAAGTTCAGCATCCTCAGCATCCACGGACGGATAAGTAACGTCAGCCTCATTCTCTTGATCAGAATCTTCGCTTCCAGAGGCATCCTCGTCTTCGCAGTCGTCCCCCATCGATTCAGGTGTCTTGTGCGTAGGGTCATGCGTTTCTGGCGCTATGCCCATACAATTAGTACGAAATACAAGTGAGCATAATCATTGCACATACAAAACAAAGCTTCTGCGTAATCTTGAAAAGCAGCGAGCATGTCGTTTTCTTGCTTCGGAAAGAGTGTTGGAAATGAATGCCCTTGTGGCGTTTGATCTGGGTGGCAGCTACGGACAGACCGGTAAGCTACGTTGAAGATAGCCAGAGAATCAGGACTTACGACAATGAAGTGATTTCCCAATTCCTAGAAGGATCTGGGCCAGCACACATAAACGACACCGTAAAACCAGTACGACGCTTGATCAACTCTGCTACACGTGTGAGAGCATATGGTAAGTCATCGATTGCCCTTGCGCAACCACTCAGTTCAACTGAAAAAATTCACATAGCGTGATATAACTCACCGCTGGAGCGAGTAGGGGTCCGTGGGTTCTGCAGCGTCAGAATCCGCTGACCTGGACTTCTTTTGCTGCTTCAGGTACAGCTCTTGGACTTCCTGCTTGACTGCGCCATCCTCAGCCTCCAAGAGCTCCCTTGCGAGCTTTCGGCTAGCAGCCAGGACTTCCCCACGCGTGTTGAGTATTCCTGCCTCCTGGTCGGCCTTGATACGAGGTTTGATGCGCTCCTCATAGTACTGGATCGAATAGAGCTCGGCGGGGGAGAGGACACGTGAGCCTTTCGGTTCGATCGCCTTGTCGAAAACGGTGGTAGTTCGCTTTTGCTGCTGTCAGTTGGGGCGTGAAGCGTTCAAACGCCAACGGAACCAAGTTTTCAGTTGCTATATTAGGAAATAGTTTCGCAAATGAATTAGCAAATGAAGATCGACTGTTAACATGTAGACTCACTCGCTGGCGCGCTATCATAGCAGGATTCGGCCGTTGTCCGTCGTCCTCAGCAGGCCACTCTTCAAACCAAGCGGCAAACAGGGCCGGCCAGAAGCGCTTATAGTCTCCACCCGGACCTGAGTGTTCCTCGTACTTCGGTAGCCATCGCTTGAGAAAATCGACCTGTTCAGGTGTCGTCCACCTTGCTGGTCCCATGAGGCGGAATAAGTGGTAAAAAGTGGTAAAAATTAGAAAAGATCAGGAAAAGCAGGAGCATCCTACTTCAGGCTTTTGAAGTAAGACCCCTGCCGCATCACGATGAAAGATTGGCATTGGATTAGACAAAATGAAAAGATAGCAAAGCGTACAAGTGCTTAGATCTGAGATCGGCATCTTGGTCTCCATGGAGGCAACCCGATATGGCAATTACTCATCCATTAGTTACGTATGCGGCCCGCCGGCCGGTTAATGGATGTGTACTTTTATGGAAAGCCCCTGAAAAATAAAACTCAGAAAATATCAAGTCTACGTTTCTACGAGAACAATTCTATCTATGGGAGTGTAAATTTAGCATCGTATGAATACAGGATGAGAATTTAATTGCAACGGCCAGGTCAGAATGTCTGAAACACTGTCAAAATTATATTGTATGCTGAGATGACACGAATGATGACCATGGATTGTGTATGAATCCTTACAGAACTAAGGACCACTTTGCGTGCATGAGGTTCATGATCACGGCGGAATGGCCTTGATTGGTGTAGATAGTTCTTATGGCTTCTAGATATCACAGCTCTCGACAAATTGGACTCAATCTCATTGTAAATGGAGAGGCTAGTGTCGGTATTTTGTAAATCTCGTATAAATCTCCAACTAGTCTTATTTGTGGTGGTGGCGTCATAAGCCACTTATACTTAAAGCTTGACCATCGGCTCCCTAAGTCGATTACTATTGGTCCGGATCCATGGGAAGACCAAAGCTCTATCATACAGAGGACGATAGGCTGAAGGCGAAGCGATCATACAGCAAGACGTACTACGCCAAGTGAGCCTAACTTTTACGCACTCCGCTCCCTTCTGATCTGTTCCCTTCAGAAACCGCGAGCGGATTAGTTTCAAGAACAAAGTCAAGTATCGGATGAGACAAGGGTACGTGCTTTCAGGCCCCTCAGAATCCACTAACGTCCTTCATCTGTAGGACCACTGGAGACGTTGCTCCAGAAATGCCCAAAACATCACTCCTAGATACCTCTCGGGCAAGCATTCAGTCCGTTTTTCCATCCCGGTGAGGCTTACCCGCCAACTCTGTCTCAACACTATTGTTATTTTTTGACTAGAAAAGGCCGTGTAACTACACAAAGCCTGGAGAACAGCCTGATGAGCGTTGTACAAAACTCTTCTACACGCTTTCTTGACGGACTCGCTATCGGCATATTTAATCCCGCGATTCGTACAGCATCCGTTGAGACCATTCAACGCTCTCTCGATAGGGTTGAAGAGCTAAGTTCTCAAGCCCGCAACCTTCATGCGAACGTTTTGCAAGTCGACGGTGTCGGCAATAGGTTGCGACGAGTAGAGGTAACCCAACGCCGAATCTCGCAGGTCGTTTACGCTATGGAGGACATACTGCTGCATGCGGGCGCTGCAGAGAATATCGATGCTCTCGTCGATATGTATTGTCACGGTCAATTCGTTTACCAAACCGATCCTGATGTCACACCGCTCCCATAGCTATGTATACGTGAATAGTCGTAATTTTCCTCGCAATCGTACCTAGACTTAAATCCTCGGACATATCGCTCCAACAAATCAAATTTTATTGCCAAAAAAACGCGCATTCAGTATCGAAACTCTCCAAAATACTTCTTAGATCAACCGCTCCGCCTCATTGTGCTCGATAGCGTCCGCCATCCCAAGAAGACCAGCCTCGATGGAAGGCACGCGGCTGTGGGAAGCAAGGCTGACACCCTGCACGTGAGGGCTGGTACGCTGCCTGTCGTGCGTCGGACTCAGACTCAGACTATGAATGGAAGAGTGCGCGACTTACAGAGTGGAGAAGATTCCAACCCGGCGACCACGTGTGACAAGATAGAAAGGGCCCGTGGCGGCGGGCTTCGGGACGTCAAAGGTGAAGTCTTGGTACGTTTTCTGGTAGCGTATTTGCCCGTCAACAATGTCGGTAGTGGTCGGCAAGTCGTTGAGGGTCGCCAGAATCACATTCGCCTCAGCGGGGGGCGGAGGATTGAAGCCATCTCTGGCGTCGGTGATACCGTTAGCCGACTCAGGTGTAGCCTGGGTGTGAACGGTGCGGATGGCGGACTGGACACGCGCAACTTCCGCCTCCGTCAAAACCATCTTCTCCAAAAGAAGAAGGACAGCGCCTGCAAGTAGTTAGCGATCGTTACGACGGAGAGGCAGTGCGGAGTGATATAGTACCAAGGTGACCGTTTGTCATGGTAGTCGTATGGATGCGGGAGGTAGTAGTGATCAAGCCGGCTGTCAACGCAGGTTCTTGCTCTGAGAAATACTGATGGTGGAAGCTTATATATCCCATCCCAGTCTGAAAGAGGAAAGAGAAGTTCGAGGGGAGCCTGGTGGATGCAACTCACGCGTGGATACAGCGGCCGTGCGGCTGGTATGATCTGGGTGTATCACTCACAGAACATCGGGCAAGAAAACGTGAATGCATCCGTATTAAAGGAAATGCACTTAACGGAATTGTCACCACACGAGGCTATGGATGCAACCAAAAGCGTCGGTCCGGCCAGCATCGTCCTTAGCCTTTCTCGAACACCGTATTCCAAAAACTGTTAAAAGTACATACCTCCTTTGGACGCAGCTCTATCTCGCCTCCATCTTTTCACTCAATGCCAACTCAAAACACAGAAACTCCTGTAGTGAAAATCACTCTTCCGAGGGGAATCGACCTCCATGGATTCACGTTCACGTACCGGTGCAACGCTGAAGGCGGTGGGCCTGTGGTGAGTTCGGTATCTGTATATCGCGTGCCTTTTGCGTAAACTCTTCAGCGATTCGAGGTTTCCGTCGATCCTCCACCCAGGTCCCGTGCTGAGACGGATGATATCGAGGGCATTTATGCAACTCCATTCGACGACCTTCCAGTCAGAAATCAAAACGACGAGAATGCCAGGCCGGCACTCTTGGTAAGTACCTGCTAATTACGTGTAACATGCCGAGCTGGGTTAATCTATCGACTTGAATAGGCCCCACGTGTTCCCCTTTCCGGCGTGATCTTTCCTCCACTCCCGCAGCCGCATGTTGAGAAGCGCGTACCTTTGGTCACAGCACCCGTTAAAAAGGAACCGGAGGACGATGGTGGAAGTAGGAAGCGTCGAAGGAGGGTGTAGATAGAATGCGAGGTTCCTAGTCAATCTGCGTGTTTTAAGAATCTCAGAGATAACGTACCTTGGAAATCTGTGTGATGCATGATTCTATCGGTGCCTCGTGACCGCTGCCCACACCACGGACCGGTGCAGCCGGCGACATGGCAGTGAGTATTGGTGCCTCGTGACCGCTACCCACACCGCTATGCCGGAAAGTACCGCTGATGCCTCAATGACCGCTGCCCACACTGCCGCTATGCCGGAAAGTACCCTTGACAAAATTGCCCAGCGCCGCCTCTTGGACGCTCGTGCGCAGACAAAAAGGCCAGTCACAAATACGTTTCAGCGCGACACTCAGCAAACTACTTCGCTAGTGGGGACCAGTCAGGTGATTGCCCCGGTTGATCCTGTTACGGCCAGGTTGGACCAGCGTCGCCTCAAACGGGATAAAAAAATTGGGAAGAAACCTTCGACAACAATCCTTTATCGCGAGACGGCAGTTGTCACGAAATCTCGACTACACTCGACTTTCCAGTTGCAAAAGAATGGCTCACTCTCTCACACGCGCAAGTTTGTTAAGCACACTGTTGCCGTTGCGACGACTCCTCAAATCCCTGTGCTTGATGTGCCGCTGCCAGTCATTCCGGACATTCTGGATGACTTGCCTTCCATTGTAGACTTCGATGTTTACAACCGTCCAATTAGGAGGCGAACCGCTGGCGTGAGTTTCGATTCCCGGGACTAAGGACCGCCGTTGATTCGCTCATGTAATCCGACAGGATCATCCGCTCTTGGAATGGTTGAAAGACCGGGATGTGTATTTGCAAGAGATGCTGCGTTTAGAAGGCCGAGCCAACCATTTGGCCGATTGTGCGCTCTGCGGTGGCGAAGGCCAGGGCATATTCATGTGCTCGGATTGTTTTGGTGGCGAGCAATTGTGTAAGACCTGCCTTTGCACCGTCCATGCCAATAATCCGCTCCACATGATCAAGGTTCGTAAAACGATCATGTGCCCTCTCGTAACTACTAAACACTACACAGAAATGGAATGGCATGTACTACGAGTCCATTACTCTGAGAGATGTCGGTCTCAGGATCCAACTTGGCCACCCCCCGACTAGCACATGCTGTAATCCCGAACGCGCTTTCAATGACAGTTTCATCGTTATCGACACTACTGGGGTCCACTGTGTCTCGCTCGATTTTTGTAATTGTGAGAGAGCCGTGAACCATTTCCAACAGCTCCTGCGCATCTCTTGGTTCCCAGCAACCAGCTGCCGCCCCCAAACCGCTGCGACCTTCCGTGTTCTGAAGCAATTCCACCTTATCTCCCTTGAATCGAAGATTTCAGCCTACGAATATTATAATTCCCTGGCCAGGCTTGTGGACAATACGGGGCTCATAGATATCAAGGTGATTCTCTTAATTTGACTCGCTCATTTCCTCATGCCGCAATAGAACCGCTACGAGGCATTTCTAAGGATGTCACGTGAGTGGCGTCATCTGAAGATGCTGAAACGCGCCGGCCGAGGTCATGCTACCGATGGGATAGCTACGACATCCGAAGGGGACTGTGCGGTGTTGTGTCCGGCATGTCCCCACCCTGGGATTAACCTATCACCCGAGTACCATGAGGTTCCTTTGAACGGGCCAGACAAACGGTACTGGTTTATTGATGGCAATCGGCGCTAACTGACTTCCCCATGATAGATGGCTTTACGCTCTGTTTGTGGCAATCGATGCTAATTTCAGACTGAAACGCAAGAAAGTGTCCAAAGACACTGTAGATCCCGCTCTTAGCAAGGGCTGGGCTTATTTCGTCGAGGGAAGTCAGTATGGCACGTACCTCCAGAAATATCTCGACGAAGTCCAAGAGGTAACTAACTATGTCTCACTTGTGTTGTCGTTGACCATGTCCATATGTAGAAGAGTACGTGCCAAAGTCATTCCGCAGTAAATATGGCGGACACCAAATCTCGTGTGGGACTTGCGGCTACTGGTGTTGGGACAGTCGACTGCGCGCGTCATAATATGAAGTTGCCAGGGGGTGTGGGTGATCTCCAAAAGGGCGAGAAGTACGTTCTCTGCTTTTGGCCGTTCTAATTGCTCACAGATCGAAAGGTACATCAATATGGACTATTTATTTTGTTCAGCATTGCGCTACAACTCGGTCAAAATCCTCAATGTGTCTTATGACATCGCATGTCAGTGGTCCAGGCACCTTCCAGAACGTTTGACGAGACTGCATGAGGTGCTACCTTCTCCATTGTCGGACAGGAAGGTCACCTTTTTTGTTCCAAAGTTCCACCTCCCAGCGCATATTGAAAAATGTCAAACCTCGTTCTCGTTCAATTTCATTCCCGGAGTAGGCCGTACGGATGGGGAGGCACCCGAAAGAGGGTGGGCGAACATTAATCCCGTTGCATCGAGTACGAAGGAGATGGGGCCTGGTGCTCGACGTGATACTCTGGATGACCATTTTGGTCATTCCAATTGGAAAAAGGTCACTGGTCTTTGTAAGTTGCTGTAGGGGGGTTTTTTTTTTCCTTACCATTTCGCTTAGGTCAGAATCTGCTTAGCAAGCTGAAGATCGCGATCTCGAGACGAGCAGAGCTGCAATTAGCACTTGAAGAGCTCGAGGATGGACTCAAGGATGGCAATTCCATGGAATTGACGACGTGGAAAACCCAGCTGGATGAATGGGAGAGGGACCGTACCAAGATGAATCCATTCGAGCGACAGGGAAATGGCGAGAATTTGCATCCTATCGAATGTCCGTAACTAATCTAGTGTTCGTCCCTTAGTGATGTCAATGGCCGCCGCTCGACTCGAACTCGCACGAGAAGAAGCACACGATCTCAAACAAGGGAATGATGGTCTCCCTCTTCACGACATCTGTTCACACAGCGTTCTGATCAGTACCGGGTTGGAATTGGAAGATCAACAGTAAGGCCGTCAGCTCGATACCTCATGCATCAACCTATTGATGCATTACCAGACGCCGCCTGAGACGTGAGAAAGCTGGGCTTGGTGCTCATCGTACGGATCACCAAGAAGGGCAGATGTTGCTCCAAAGCAATGCCCTGCAGCGCCGTATCGATGGCTGGGTGAAACTCCAACACCTATTCTTACCTGCCCTGGCCTCCCATCGTGCGAGGATCACAGACAACGATATTCCTATGCCGCCGGAATCATTTCTGTTGATGCTTCCCTCTGAAATTGGCCGGTCATTGCCATGTGACGAACGCTTACAAAAGGTAGAGTGGAAGCTACGCTACTCACAGGCACTTGACGCATTACATTCATTGCGGTCCAATCTCCGAGCCCAAAGCTGCATTTTGAAGTTCAAGGATCGCAACTTGCGTGGCCAAGGGGCAAACACGAGGGCTCGAAACACGCTGAAAGGAATAGAACTACGAATTGAAGCCGCTGCAAATAGGTGAGGTAATAATGAAAAGACATGTGGATTTGAACTAATACTCGACCACTTCCATGCAGATACGATGATGCTCACAAAGCACTATACCGACTAGCCTCTGTCCTCAAACAGTCTGGCGCTTGGTCCTCCATCCTTCAGCCCCTCAATCGGCAAGATATTCGTGCGATGTCGGATCTACTTTGGGGAGAGACTGAGGGTACAAAAAAGTTATCCTGGATATGGTCCGTGGGCGGAGCCATGGATGGCACCAGTGACACTGCGTTAGAAGGTGAGCAAACAACCTCTTACTTGTCGAAACGTGTGATATATGGTTGAGTAGACATGCGGATTGAATGGTGCAAGGCGCGTGCCAGGGCTGATCGGTGGTCGGAGGAAGTTGACCTTCTTCTGGAGGAGATGCAGAGAGTCCCTCAGTTTTTACGGTGGGATGCTGCTCGATGGAAAGAGCGAGGGTTGTCCTGCTCCTCGAACGATGAAGCCATCCTCCAAGGTCAACGTGCTTACGCTGAGCGACAGGCAGACATCAAGTATTCCCTTGCGGAGCGTTGCCACCGAGCCTGGTCATTGACGATAGATTTTGTGGAGAGATTGGATTGTGAGTGGTCAAAGGCTGACGACAATAGGAAAGATACATTGATGCTTGAAATCTCTGAGCTTTCTCCTAACGAGGCTACCGACAGCGCATCTAATCCTGTAGAGGTACATTGAGTAATGACATGCATCTAGTTAGTCTTGTATTTGGAGTCATCTATCATTTGTACTGTTGTACAGACACTAAATAGCACAGAAGTCATGCATCATATGATGAGTGGAAAGGAAAGAAATGGGGTTTATGCATCACACATACTCAGTACTAGGACAGAACAGTGCTGTAACACTACTTGGTCATGCATCATGCATACCTGGGGCAAGTGGGTGGTGGATTATGCATCACCAACACAACAGTCAAGTAATGCATCAGAGGTATGATACAAAAGTCATGTATCATGCATTACATGGATAGAATGACTAGGGCAAGACCAGGAGGAATAGGAAAGTCATGCATCACACATAGAATACAGATGTATAATGCATCATGGCTTAGATAAGGCAGGATGACATGGAAGGAGATTAATGCATCAACTCTAGGGGGGCAAAGGGATTGTGATGCATTACAACTAAATATGACATGGAAGGAAATTAATGCATCAACTCTAAGGGGGCAAAGGGATTGTGATGCATTACAGCAAAGTAGGGAGGGATGACATGGAAGGAAATTAATGCATCAACTCTAAGGGGGCAAAGGGATTGTAATGCATTACAGCAAAGTAGGGAGGGATGACATGGAAGAAGATTAATGCATCAACTCTAAGGGGGCAAAGGAATTGTAATGCATTACAGCAAAGTAGGGAGGGATAACATGGAAGGAAATTAATGCATCAACTCTAAGGGGGCAAAGGGATTGTAATGCATTACAGCAAAGTAGGGAGGAATGACATGGAAGGAGATTAATGCATCAACTCCAAGGGGAGACACATGACAAGGATTTTAGTTATGTTGCATCAAATGGTGACTAGGATATTAGTATATCATGCATCAACATGCCAGGGAGTGGTGCTTCATGCTCAGTACCCTGGTCTTTTTGATCATGGCCGAAGGCATACACATCCACTATGGTCGTCTCTCACCCGCTGAACTCAAGGTAGGGAAACTGACTGCCTTCTATGGTGATGACCGATCTAAAAAAAAAGCTTAGGAACGTGCCGAGACCATGGGTTATGTGACATTCGTGATCCTGCTTGTCATGCTTGATGTTGGGTTTGTCTTTGTCCGCATCGCGGGACTGGTTGCACTGTCCACAACCCCGGGACTTGCTGCAAGTCTTGTTTTCATCAGCATCTTACCGTCTGTGATATTCCCATTGCTCGGTTATGCCGTAAAATTGCACCATCGAGGAAGACGTGGGCCAAGTGCTCAGGAAGCAGGGGTGAAACCTGGAGACATTTGATGGTAGTGAGATCTGGAAAATACGTCCGGCAGTGGTTTCAGTTATTAGTACATTGTTGTTCTGACTGTGTTGATCGATGTGACTCTTGGCTATAGAGATGTTGGATGGTGGATGTAGATCGCTGCCGACGCTCGCACCCAAAATGGGCCCACAGCTACTGCTTGAGTCCGGCTTATAGAGGTCCTGGAAGGAGAACTGTCTGCCACGGCCAGCTCACCACTGTCATGCCAGTGACTTATACACCGATTTCCCAGACAGTGGGATCACCCACCACTCGTACCGAGGAAAGATGAATCGACACAGAGCACGACAGAAGATACTGTATAGTGCGGACTCACCAGGTGGTGACGCGTCACTGGCAGGTTAATCATGATGGCGTTGAAGCTTCGGGACAGTCTACAGCCTTGCCCATCTCCCTATGCATGCCAGAAAATCCCCATCGCTCTGAAAAAAATATCATTACTCTCGAGTCTCGACACATCCAATACTATGCCTGCAAAGTTTGGCTGCACCTTATGCCTCTTGGTCATCCCAGCTGTTTACGCCTCGCACGGGACAGAAACCTAGTGAACTATCTTTTGGAGATTGGTTACCTCGTCGTGAAACGATCTTCTAAGAAGCTGTCCCATCAGCCATGTGGAAATCATGGGGAACTTCCCAACTTGGTTTATCTGCTTATCGACGCAACCTTGATCTTAGCCATGACAAGCGTGTGGGTTTCCACCTAGGCGTCGCAGTGGGCAAGCCATATGTGGAATCGATGGCAACAAAGCCCCAGCGTTGCTCACTCAGATTTTTTGGTGTGATAGTTGTTAAATTATGTCGACTGTGTCTACAAAACACACACCATGAGCAATGCTGTCTGGACACCATTGTCTCCAACACAAAAGACATTTGACACGCAGCAAAATCTTTCTCCGCATCTTGTTCGCGTTGCCATCGATGTTTTGATTACCCTCTTGGCTCTCTTCCAAGGCCCATTTTCTGGTCGCCCCCTAAGGCAATGATGTGCCATGCAGATGTGATGTGTGCGTAAGGGAGGTGCAATATGGTAAGGGTGGGAAAGGATTGGAGTCAGGGGTGCAAAGGCTTGATGGCACTCGGCGTGAGGGTGAGGTCAGCTGAGGTGACTTACACAATGATGACTGGGGTCGCAGTGCACCGTCAAGATTGTCTTTGACGACGACACTGATATTTGGTCCAGTCATAGTCTAGAGGGCGCCCATACCACGTAACGAGTTGGTGCGCGCACTACCGGTGTTTCTCGTGGTTGATCAAATCAGCCTGATCGTTGATCAGCTGTGGTAGTATAGTGACCCAAAGTATACACGAAACGGCCAGGGTCGTGGGGCCAGAGGTAGCATTAACTGCTTCAGTTAGCATCACTTGCAAACTAATCATAGTGCTCTACGTGCACCAGAAATTCTCCATCTCTCCGAGATCATCCCTACTTTTGGCAGATCCATTACCAAGTTCGCAAAGACCGATCGCGCCTTGTGTTCCCCGGTCATCCTAGTTGATTACGCCTCGCACAGGAAACCTAGCAGCCAATCACAACCTTTTGGGGACGAGTTACGGGATCATGCCAGTGGCCTCCCGGTCATGAAACGACCTGGAATATGCACTATCATCCATACAGGAGTCACAAAAAAGGAGGTGGATTCCTAAGTCCTCGGTTTGGGCTGGACAACAAGCGTGAGGATGTCAGCAGTTGCACGGCAGTGGACAATGTGGTACCGATGGCGATGAAGCCTCAGTTCTGCTCATACTGTTGGTGAGATGCTCGTTAACTGTTGTCGACTGCATCTACAGAACGGAATTCGGATGGAAGAGCATCGGACGTGATGCATGAGGAGCTTAAATACGTTATTCTGAGTCGCAACATATACAATCTCCCATTCACCATCGCAGGTCGCCCTTGGTTGCACAGCACTACATTTGCAGGGGGGCAGGCTATATCTTGATGTGAAACATGACCTTACGACGTCCTGCTTGAATTGCTCATTGAGAGCCCCTATTTTGCTTCTGGTTTGCCCAAGTAAGTTCTTATCAAGCTGAAATGAAAGAAAGCATGAGTATTTTGATGTTTTGTGGTTTTCGACTGGTAATTCGCCAGGCAGATCTAGTATCATCGCCTGCAGGTGTCGGAGGTAGATGAATTCATCAGGGGCGAGAGTCCTAGCTGATGGTAATGCCAGCCATTTGAGAACTTTGAATGGAGTTGATGAACACAGCACCATGTCATAGGGAAAGAAGGGTGAAAAACTCTGCAAATTTGCCACCAAACATCCGGTTGTACCTATCTACACTATGTATTATGCTAAAATCGCTGTGACTTTAGTTAATAACTGTTATCAACGGGACTTTTTCACAGCTGTGGAAAAGTCCTGACTTTTCAACCGAACCCTAACCTCCGGGTAGTTTGGCTTTGTTTGCATTGTTTGATATCTTGACCAGCGAGAATGAGCATTTAAGCACGGCCTACCCAATGTCTCTTTCTCCACACCTGCATAACCCCTTGCTTTCAGCATGCAACGCTCCCTTTCAAACATGTTGAGGGTGACCACCAAACACATTCTCAAACTCACATTTTATGACATGATGTGTTCGTCCTACGACTTTGAGGACGTCAAGACGGCTCTCAGCGACCGAACGGACTGGTCAATTGAACTGGTGGGAACTCTTGATACTCGGTCATCATTACCTTACATAAGTCTGATCGCACTAACCACTATACAGTTTCGTAGTTGCCTCACGTACGACCTAATTGTCCTCTGAGCGTCTTCCAAGACTGATGATGTCCTGTAGCATTCATGTTAGCAATGGCAACTACCTTTTCACGCTGTGCACCTTGTCTTTCTTATTCATGGCCGAAGGCATTCACATCCACTATGGCCGCCTATCACCTGCAGAACTCAAGGTAGCCGTCTGCTAGTTGCGAGTGTCTCATGTTTAAATGATATCCTAACAGGAACGCGCTGAGGACATGGGTTACGCGACGTTTGGAATTATGTTTGCATTACTTGACATCGGTGTTGTGATCGTTCGCGTCGTCGGGCTCGTTGTATTGTCTGCGACCCCTGGGGTTGCGGCAGGTCTTGTCTTCATCGGCGTGCTGCCATCCGTCATACTCCCGTTGTTCACCTACGTGGTGAACCTTTGCAAACGGAGAGAACACGGGATCGGTCAAGAAGGAGAGATGGAAGCTGGCGTCAGAATTGATGAGTTACGGAACTAGGCACATACCTGAATGTATTACGACTAGATAACATCGTGATTACGGGAGGCTTGATCCCCAGCCACGCACAGGATTAACGAGAGCCGGTCTTGACCAACAACTACTCTTGTGGGAACCACCATAGTACCATGTACCACCGGATTTCGGTTGTCACTGAAAAGCCCATCAGCGTAGCGATGACCGGGCTAAAGAAAGCACAGGAACACACCAAAGACCGGGGGTTATGTCACATTAGCGCTGACCGTTTTGACATTTCTTCACGAAAGTGGTCTGTGTGCGACCCAGCCCTGTAAAGAGTGCCTTCCAGTTTCTGCAGTGATATAAATACAATGTGCGCACCTCATCCTCACATAATCTGTGACTAATTCGGCTGCCATAAGACCCTAGGAACGGCAGGCTAGTTAGCCTACTTTTCCGCTGTGCCGGTCACTCCCAGTAAATACCTCCAATAAATATCTTAATTCCAAAATAGTCAAATTGAACAATGGGGAACATAACTAAGGTACAGCCCCCTCGGCTACGGCAGAATCGGCAGAGTCGGCACAGTACGT
>JBBPMV010000123.1:17205-30225 GCA_038090495.1 Heimioporus retisporus | reverse complement strand
GAGTAAAAGAGAAAGGATGCGCAGCATCGGGATAAGAACTATCACAAAGGTGTGCGTGGAGCACTCTATCGAAGTGGAAAGGTGAGAAAAAGGTAGGATGTGAACGTTAAGAGAACGACTGTAACATGGGGAGGGCTGTGGAAAAATATCCAATGAGGATGTTTTTGTCCATGATCTCACTGATCTGGACTTTGTTGTGAAACTCTGAGATAAATGAAGTGAGTTCTGGGATTCCAGCATTGCCAGACATCTTTGGGTGGAGAGCCAAGTAATGGCCAAGGCTCAGGTGTCATGGTGTTTAAAGGTGGTTCTAAAAGAGGAGAGGAAGTTGAAGAACTTGCCAAACCAACTGGAGTTCCATTGGCCTTGGGGGTGAGGGCAGTTTTGTGAAAAGAGGAGGCCCATGTGAGGGCAGCTCTAGACTTCATGTATGATAGGGCAAAGGTGATTTTCTTTGCCTTGGTGTTGTATACTTCTTTGTTGACAAGAAGGTAGGTCTGGATAGAGTCCAACCAGATGGTTGCCTTAGTGTAATCACCATCAAAGGCATCAGGGGAGCTGATATGAAGTTTGACTGGTTTTGAGAGGGTAGACATTGTGGGGGGAGGTGCAAAAGGTGGGAGTGGTTGGGTAGAGGCGAAGGTGTGAACAAGAGGGGGAGGGGTGGGGGTGGGGTGAGGTGCTTGGAAGGGAAATAGAGGGGGGTGAGAAGCAGTTGGGGTGGGGGAGGGTGGTGTGGGATTTCTGGGGATGTGAAGCACCGAGGAAAGTTGGTGGGCTAGGTCAATGTCCTCTTGTTGCTCAGCAGTGGTGAGGAGTGTGGTATCTGGGTCTAAGTGAGATTGTTCAGAGGGAGGGGATGAAGAGGATGAAGTTTCTGAGGGGAGTTCTACTGTGGTAAGCCTGTGTATGCCATGCAGAGCTCGTTCTCTGTGGGAAGGGGTCCTGGAAGGAATGGTGGAGGATCTATAACAACAATAGTCCTAAACTACAGAGCTTAGTCCTTTTGTTACACTTGGTCTGGATAGGAATGAGTGTAGGCTCAAAGAACTAGGGTGTAGGGTCAAGGGTTTGATGTAGAGATGAGGTACTTGCCATACAGGGTCAAGGGTTCTTCCTGCTAGGATGTATAACAGGTGGTTCAAAGATAAGTCTGCCTACCAAAGAGGTAGCAGCGAGTTATGATGAGGGGAATGAAGGGAGCAAGGTAAGATTGAGCAGGACTAAGCTAGGGTACAAGGGATGAAGTATGTACCTAGGCTTATATACTGCACAGTGGAAAGTCATAGAAGGTTGTGGAACAACTATGACTAAGCAAGGAAAGTTTGAAAGGAAAGAGAAGCAAAGATGACAGAGATAAGGGTGTGTGACAAACACATTGTAGGTTCTAGAGCACTCTATTGAAGTAGAAGCATCAGGTTAAGCCAATGATGACAAGCATGAATGACAAAGAGAAAAGAATAGGGGTGAATCATAACACCTTGTGGAAGAAAAGAGAGACAATTCCTTTAGCAGAGATAGATTTCTTCATAGGGTAGAGAATCACCCCTTTAGTAAACCCATGGTCTACCATGACCAGAAGACTATCAAAGCCATCAGAGAGGGGAAGATCCATGATCCAGTCACAAGAAACCTGTTGGAAGGGGTGAGAGCAAGAAGAGGTGATTGGGGACAAAGGAGGGATAGTGGGGTGCATGTTGGTCTTTGCTGACTGGCAGGAGGTGCACTCTTTGACATATTTGCAGACAAATTGGACAAGGCCAGGCCACCAAAACTCAGATACCACAAGTTGGCAAGTCTTCAAGTATCCAGGGTGACTGGCAGCAAAGTGATTGTGATGTTGTTTGACAATGGATTTTTGCAAGTCAGGAGGAACATAGGCATGGCCTTGATAAGTGAGGACACCAGCATCATATTGCCAGTTGAAGAGTTAGGAGCAAAAGTGAGCAGAAACATCATCTATTGTAGTGTGGAGTACATCAAGCACAAGAGGGTTTGAGGCAGAGGAGGAAGCCAGCTTTGACTGGAGGGTGACATTGATGATGTTGATGAAAAGGAAATTAGGGAGGAGGATAACATTGTCATTATCATTGTCCATGGTGGGAAGGAGGTCAGGATGACAAGAGAGGGCATCTGGGTGACAAGAGAAGTACCAGGAACATGCATAAGATGAAGGTCAAAGTCTGAGATGTTGAGCAACTGTCAAGCCTGTTGATGGTTAAGTTTCTGGGTTTGGTAGAAGTATGTCAGGTTCTTGTGATCAGTGAAGACCTGGACTTAGAATGGAGATCCATGAAGATAATGTCACTAGGCTTTCAGACCATGAATGACCACAAGGAGTTCCCTGTTGTATGTAAATGTTGTAGTTTCATTCAGTGGAGGAGAAGGATTGGGATAGGTAAGAGCAAGGATGCCAATCTCCATTGGCATTGGTTTGGAGAAGGACTCCTCCAGAGGCATATTTTGAGGCATTAATGGTAATGGTGAAGGGGCAAGCTGGGTCAGGGAGATGGAGGATTGGTTGGAAGAGGAATAGCCTTTTGAGTTTGTCAAAGAAGCCCTGGCAGGAAGGAGACCAATTCCAAGGTTGGCTCTTCTTGGTAAGGTTGAGGAGGGTGTGAGTGACATTGGAGTAGTTGGGGATGAAATGTTGATAAAAATTAGCAAAGCCTAGGACAGATCATACATCTTTGACTTTAGAAGGTGTTGGCCATTTCTGAATACCATCAAGTTTGACTGGGTCCATGGCAAGTTCATCTGGGTGGACAATCATTCCCAACTACTCAACTTCTGAGGCAGTGAATTTGCACTTGTCAAGCTTCATATGAAGGTCAAGTTCTTGCATTTGTTGTAAGATTCATTTGGTATGCTCTTCATGGGTTTTGATGTCAGGGGAGAAGATCAGGGGGTCATCCATATAGATGACAAGCCATCCCTTAACCATCATGTCTCTAAAGGAGTTGTTCATGAAATGTTGGAAGGTGGCAGGGGAATTGCAGAGCCCAAAAAACATGATGGTAGGTTTGAAGAGGCCTTTGTGAGTGATAAAGGCTGCCCTTCACTGATGCCCATCTTTGATTTGAACATTGTTGTAACTCCAATGGATGCCAAACTTAGTGAATACCTTGGCTGCCTTGAGTTTATTGATGAGGTTGGAGATGAGGGGAAGGGGATACATAGGTGTCATGGATGGTATGTTCATTGATGTATCTATAGTCCTGGCAAGGGCAAAGACCTCCATTCTTCTTTTTGATAAAGAAGAAGGGGGCTGCTTGGGGGGAGTTCAAAGGGTGAGTGTTGCCAGCTTTGAGGTTCATGTCAAGGAAAGCTTCTATTGCAGTCTTTTTGTTGGGGAAGAGGGGGTAGAGCTTGCCAATTTTTGGGGTGAAGGATTTATTGAGATTGATCTTGTGGTCATAAGGTCAGCTGGGAGGAATGTAGTCAGTTTCCTCTTTTGAGAAGACAGAGGTGAAATCAGCATATTCAAGGGGAAGAATAGATTTTGGTTTTGCCTTTTTGGTAGCCATGGCAAGCTCTGTGGCTGTGGTGAGTTTGGTGATAGTGGCATTTGGGATGAAGCAAGAACCATATTGGATAATCTGTTGGATGACTTGACCATTGTGGTTATGAAGAAGGTGTTGTTGTTGGGTTTCCTTCTGTATGTAATCAAAGAGTTGTCTGTTTCAGACAGTATTGACATTGACATGGCAGGGGGGTTGAGGAGTAGAGGCTGTGGGCATCAGAGAAGGAGGGGGTCAGGTATGTTTCTGATAAAGGCAGTTGGATTGATTGGATTCCAAAAGAATAGAGAGTTCTTGAGAAGTCCAATTGATGGTATGGTTGACTTCCTTAAGCCAAGGGAGTCCAAAGATAATGTTCTCTTTTCTACAGTTAAGGATATAGAAAGTGACCTGGTGGGCCACTGATCTGATATGGATGAAGAGGGAGGTGATGAAGCAGATTTGACCATTTTTGTTAGCTGATTGGTCAATGTTGTTGACAGTAATGGGGGTGGGGAGTTTGGTCTTTGGGAGTTTGTGTTTTCAGACAGTCCCAGTCAATGCAAGAGATTTGTGCTTCTGAGTCAATCAGAACATGAGTTCCAATGGCTTTCAATTGCAAAGATTCAACAATGTGGACAGGAATTTGCATAGACTGTTTGGTTATCAACAATATAAGTACAGATGCACAAGAAAAGGAGGGTTGTTGTATTGGGATATGCCCTCCTTCTAAAAATCCTCACCTGAGATAGCCAAGGAGATTTGGGCCATGATTTCTTTGTTGTCATTGTCATCCTCAGCCTCTCTTAGCTGGGGAGTCTCTTCGACCTTTCTAACCTTCTTCTCCATGGTCTTCTTTGGCCTAGAGTTGTTGGAAGGGAAGGTGGGGCATTTGCTGGAAAGGTGACCAGTCTTTTAGCATCAAAAGCATTGTGAAACATTCAGACCCATAGTTGAGTGCAGTTGTGGGCAAAAGTGTAAGAGAAAGTGTGAGCAAACAGATGCAAGTACTCCAGGGAAGGAAAAGAGGTGGAAAGTAGTCTATCTTGCCTGGAACTCTGAGGAGAGAACCAAGAGAACTCAACTGAGGAGTTTCTTGGGAGTCTATTGCCTTATATGTATACTACTTTATATGTTTGTCTGTGTACTGTACAGATCATAGATAAAATGTCCATGCACATCCAGTGAGGATGTGGCAGCATAGTCATACATGCATATATCATGAGGGGAACATACTGTAGATGCATGGTGTGGCAGATTTAAAGATAAATGATCATAGGGGCCAATATGCCCTAGGTGTGAGGCAAGTCTGATCATGCCATATGTGATGTGAAACACTCAAAGTCATAGTTGAGTGCAGGCATGATGATAGTGTGAGAGTAAGAGTGAGCACATGATTGTAAGTACTTGAAAAGAGGAAAAGTGGAGGAAAGGAGTCTATCTTGCTGTGACTCTGAGGGAAGAACCAAAAGAACTCAACTGAGGAGTTCCTTGGGGATCTATTGGTTTACATACTAAAGTACATGTTTGTTCATGTACTGTACAGATTGTAGATATAGTGTCCATGCACATCTGGTGAGGATGTGGCAGCATAGCCATACATGCATAGATTGTGAGAAGAACATATCATAGGTGCATGGTGTGGCAAATCTAAAGATAAACGATCATAGGGGCCAACATGCCCTAGGCATAAGGTGAGTCCTATTGTGACATATGTATGTGATGTTTGTGAAAAAGATCAAAGAGTGAAAGCACAGTCCATGAGTCTGTGAGGAGGTGAAGGATCAAGTGGGTCCATATACCTGTAAGTGAAAGATAAACATACACTTAGATGTCAGCCATTGCTGACACATACACCCCATCAGGGGCCAAGAATGGAAAAAGGAAAAGAAAGAAAAGGAACATAAAGTGAAAAAAATGTACATCTGTAACACTACCCCTTTCCTAAAGATTGACTTTCAGGTGATCAAAGGGGATCCATGAAGGTTCCATGATGTTCTCATAAGGAGAGAAAAATCCACAAAAGTCCATGTAGTCCATCCTCAACTTCCATGGCACAGAGGGGTGAGAAGAATGAAACTTATTGATTGCCTCTTTGGCATGAGCAAGGTTGCTGGCCAGCTCCCAGGTGCATTCTGAGTTGTTGTAACTAGTCCAGTGTACCAAATACTCCAAGCAGTGGCCTTTCCACTGTGACTCAATGATATGTTCAATCTCATACTCCATGTCCCTATCTTCAGTGATGAGAGCAGGACCAGGGCGAGATGCAGTCTGCCCAGGCAGTCTTTTCCAATACTGCTTAAGTTGTGAAATGTTAATAACAGGATGAATTCTCATAGAAGATAGTTGGGCAGCTTGACTGCATTGGAACCCATAAGCTCTATGACTTCATAAGGTCTGATTCAGCATTCCATAAGCTTTCATGATTTCTGAGGGAATTTCAAATTCTCAGTAGATAATCATATGTGATTGCCTATTGCACAAGCAGGGGCATCAGATTGCTTCTGATCTGCATACTTTTTCATCCAGTCCTGAGCTGAACGAAGATTATCATAAACTTTGGTGAGCTGATCTGCCATATTGTTAGCTGAAGGGGCTTTCAATGAAGAGGCCCAAGGTTCAACTTCCATGTGAGGTGCATAAGAGCAGGTAATAGAAAAAGGGGAAATTTTGGTGGAGCTCTGCTCCTTGTTATTGTAAGCAAATTGTGCTAGAGGCAACCATTCAGCTCAATCTGCTTCATTTTCTGAAACATAGAGGTGTAAATACTGGCCTAACTCCCAGTTAAACAGTTTTGGCTTAATGCCCAATTGGGTGCATAGATCTTTCATAACTTGCAATACAAATTGCAGTCCATGATTGCTGATAATGGATCTTGGCAAGCCATGATCCTTCCATACATGAAACAAATAGAGTTTGGCCATCTCTAAGGCTGAAATAGCTTTATTGCAGGGAATGAATTCAACCTCCTTTGAGAATCAGTCAACAACCACTAGGATTATGTCAAACCCTTTAGATAGGGGTAAATCTGTGATAAAATCTGCACTGATGTCCATTCAAGGCATGGGTGGTAACTTCAAGAGGTTCAACTTTCCAGCAGGCATGGTTTGATAAGGGTGGCCATCTTGGGCCAGAAATAAGATTGTTGAACCAGTTCAAGAGTCTTTTCCTGTCCTGGGTGACCCATCAAGGTATGTCATGATGTAAATGAATGACCTCCATCCATAGGCCATCTGGAACATAAATTTGGCTGTCCCTGTAAAGGAGACCACCCTTTGCTTCAAGAGCCAGTTTATTGCATAGCTTGGACACTTCACTTTCCTAAAATATAGCAAGGTTTTTCTTAATGTGGAAGGTGATGTCATCCCCATCATTGGCAATCTTGATCACAGATTGGATCTTCTTTGGGGGTATTACAAGAACTCCCTTATTATCTTCTTCAATACTGACCACATGATCCTCCCTTCTAGAGAGTGCATCAGCTTTCCCCATTGTAGCCCCTGCCTTATGTAGCCACAAGAAATTAAAACATAAGAGATACTGGGACCAGTGCACTTGGTGATGATTGAGGTCTTGCCTTTGCATGAATCATTGAAGATTTGCATGATCATTCCAGATCTTGAACTGATGCTTAGCACCTTCAAGATAATGTCTCCAGATCTCTAGGGCACAAATAACACTCAACATTTCTTTGTTAGCAACAGGATAATTACATTCCTCCAGTGACATTGAATGGGAGGAATAAGCAACTGGATGCCACTTGTCATCCTTGTGCATAGATAAGATAGCTCCTTGCTCCTTTTCACTCCAGGTGAATGGCATGTCCTTTTTCATAAGGTCATTAAGAGGTCTTGCAATTTGTGCATATTCTTCTATGAAGCAACAGTAAAAGTTGGCCAAGCCCAAGAAGCTCCTGGATTCTTGGACATTCTTTGGCATGGGCCACTCCAATACAGCTTTAACTTTGGAATCATCCATGCGAATTCCATCCTTAGATACAACCATCCCAAGGAATTCTACTTCTGAGACTTGGAATGCTGATTTTTCTGCTTTAGTAAAGAGGTCATGCTCAGTGAGCTGACAAAGAACTTCTTCCACAATCTTGGTATGCTTTTCCATATTATCCAATTTCATAAATATTATGATGTCATCAATATAGACCACCACACAATTGTCCATGTCAGCGAAGATTTTGTTCATCATCATCTGAAAGGTTGCAGGTGAGTTGCATAATCTGAAAAACATGACTAGGGGTTCAAAGGATCCATAATGCATTCCAAATGCTGCTTTCCATTTGTTGCCCTCCTTGACTCTAACATTGTTGTAACCCCATCTCAGATTGATCTTAGTAAAGGTCCAAGCTTCTTTGAGTCTATCCACCAGCTGGGATATCAGGAGTAACTGATAATTATTCTGTACCATATGCTCATTCAGGTAATGGTAATCCTGTACCATGCACTTCCTGCCATCCTTCTTAGGTACAAAGAACACTGGTGACATCATTTCTGATTTGGAAGGGCATATATACCCTTTTCATAACTGATCATCTATAAAGGCTGAAACCTCCTCTTGTTCCATGATGGAAAGGGGAATCAAAACCTACAATGTGTTCGTTGCACACCTTTATCTCTGTTATCTTTACTTCTCTTTCTTTTTGAACCTTCCTCACTTAGTCATAGTTGTTCCACAACCTTCTATGACTTTCCACTGTGCAGTATATAAGCCTAGGTACTTTGTCCCTTGTACCCTAGCTTAGTCCTGCTCAATTCTACCTTGTTCCCTTTGCTCCCCTCATCATAACTCACTGCTACCTCTTCAGTAGGCAGACTTACCTTCAAACCACCTGCTATATGTTCTAGCAGGCAGAACCCTTGACCCTGAGTGGTAAGTCCTTTGTCCTTACCTTGAACCCTTGACCCTGTGTTCTAGTTCTTTGAGTCTACACTCATTCCTACCCAGACCTAGCATAACAAAGGGACTAAGCTCTACATTTAGGACTATCATTGTTATAGATCCTTCACCATTCCTCCCAGGACCCCCTCCCACAGAGAATGAGCTCTGTGTGGTACACACAGGCTCAACTAAGACACTCTGATCAGAGCATGACATCAACCCATGGGGATGACATACCTTTTCCATGCAACCACAAGAGCTGAGGACTTCCAATTCTCCACACTTTGAACACATTTGTACCAGGAAGCCAAGTGCATGTGCCTTGTCAGTGTAGCCAGAGAGTACGATTGTGTTTCTCTCTGCAGTCCAACGCATTGAGCCATTGTGAGATCTTGTCAAGTGTTTTCTCTGGTGGGAAGAGGTTGTCATAAAATATGTGTGATGCACACGTACAACATACATATGATTAAACTTCTTCTGAGTCTTGGTACTCGGTCCATGTTGACTGTGCTCATGGTCCATAGCCATGCTGTTATGTAAGATGATGTTAAGATGATGAAGAATGTACAGTCATTACTACACATACCTACAGGTCATTGGTGTTTCTGGAGTGTCATAGTCCTTTGCATCAGACATGGAGATATCAACCTGCATTACTTCTGAATCTGATAGCTCATGAAGCGGTGATCTCATGTGATGCCTGAAACCATAACAAAGTCACCCATACTACACTTTTGCAGCAGAAACTTCCAAGAAACTCACCATATATCAGGTGTGATCAAAAAGTGAAAAAGACTGACATGTTTGTCAAAGAAGGCCATGGTTGTGATAAGCCTATCTTTGGCAGATTTCAATGGACAGATGGGGTGGTGGGCAGGGCGAACTTGACTAGTGGGCTGTAACAGGGAACCAATTCTTGGGGATCCTTCTTTGCATCCATTAGTTTAGCAAGGTCCTGGTCCACTTTTTGCTTGACATGAATGTGATAGGCATTCCAAGTGTCATTGTTTTCTTCATTATTGCAGCATCACAAGAAAACAGATCATTCCTGCAGCAGACAGCACCTCTTGGGGCAATACATCATATTGACATCACCTGTTTCCCAATTAATCTCAGGGTTGTGCTTCCTCAGCCATGTGTATATGAGTATCACCAAGTTCTTTCCAAGATCAGTTACCTCTGCCATGATCTTCTCATGATGTCCTAAATAGTCAATTACCAAATTGACACAGTGCATGATGTTTCTAGCAGAGTTCTTAGTGCCATCAACATTAAAGATGGAAATAGGGTGTTGGAGGGGTCTCATAGTGAGCCCTTGTTCCTCAGCCCAGGCTTTGTTGATGAAGATGAAGTTAGTGCCACTGTCTAGCAGGGCATTTGCTTCCTTGAACTCTTGGCTTCTTTCTTGGGCTACTTTAACCTCAAGTAGGATCTCAGATCCCATATGGAGATGTTGAGTTCGTACTTTGTCAGGAAATTCTTCTTTATCAAATTTTTGTTTTTTTGTAAAGGAGAATTGAGCACTGGTTTAAAGCCCCAGCCGTGCTCCATAGGAGTTGCTCCTTGGCATTGGCTATCATGAGTAAAAGAAATAAAACTATCATCAAATTCTTCTTTGTCTGAGGATTCTTCAATGGTTAAATAATTGAAGCAATTTTGATGCTCCATGAACCAAACATCCTGACCATTCAGTTTGCTTTGCCTTTTCCCTTTTTGGACTCATTGTCCTCCATGTCATAAAAATAAGCTTTCATTTCATCATAATTCATCCCCTGCACCATGGCAAAGAGATCCAATCCTTGGTTCCAGGGCTTCTCATTTGCACCAGATGGTTGTCCCCCAGCTCTCTTGTCTTTGTCTTTGTCCTCATTGTTGTTGCCCATCTTTGTGGTGCAAGCACTCCTCTTCTTGTGAAAACAATTATCTTTGTGGGTGTTGCCTAGGAATTTATGCTTGGGACACTCAAGTTTGGATTTTGTGCAATCACAGGAAAGGTGTCCCTCCTTTCCACAATTGAAGCAAGCACCTTTCTTGGCCTTGCCCTTATCATTGGTGGCATTTATGCATGCCATGCCTTGTGTAGTCTTTTGAGTAGATGAGCTTGCACCCCCCACTCCTTGGAACCTGCTAAAGGCCTCAATTTGAAGGCCAATAATCTTAATCTCATTCAAAATGTGCTCCACTATGATCTGGCAGCACTCTTTGAAGAGTTCTTGTCTTATCTGAGGTGATTGCTCCTTCTAGCAAGTACACCCCTGAGACATTATCAAGACTGGCAATGTGGTAATACTTTAGTCATTTGGCTATGAAATTGATGATCCCTTGTTTGTCCTGTTTCAGCTTCATCAGCTTATCTCAGGTGAAGTCCTTTTGTAATTGCAGCTAAAAGACCACTTCAATTTCAATTTGCAACTGGTCCCAGTCCATTAAGGTACTGGTCTGGTTGGTGAGCTTTGTCAGCTCCATGTCTGTGTAATGTCTGCTGCATGCCCCTTTTAGGCAAGCAAGGATGGCATAGGCTCAGTTAATGCCATGCAGTTCCAGCCCACCAGCACTGTGTTACGGTTATGTATCTCTTCTGTTCAAGTATTCCTTTTTCCCTTCTCCCCTCTGATACAATGCCACGTAAACCTCTTTTGACTTGACTTGCCTTCTTCATTTCCGATGCTACGCATCTTTTACTCTTTTCCACTTACTAAACGCTTATGCGTCCTTTGTTCTCTATCATTCTATGACATTCTATGATTACGCGTCGCCGAGTATATAGCGTACCTGTTTTACAATGATGTACTCTATTCTTGATCTGTGCAATCTAGCATACTCTTGAGTCATCCTCAGCCCTCTCGAATCCCAAGTCCCTCAGTCCTCCTCCTAAGGAGTAGTCCTTCGTCCCTTCGTCTCTTCGAGCTGAGTTGTACCTCTCTGTGAGTGTCCTGCTCGAGGAATCCCCCTAGGATTAGTATCTTGGTCTATTAAGGTATGCTCCGCGTAACACACTGTCTGTCATCATGAATTGCCTGGGGTTGCAATCCAACCAGGCCTTCATCTTTGTTCACCATTCCTCAATCTTGGCCAAAGAACTGTCATATGGTCCTGGGTCCAAGAAGACTTCTACTTTTGATGAAGAGGCACCTCTGCCTCCTCCACCATGTTCTTGGTTGAAGAAACCAGGTTGGGGTTGCCTGTTGGCACTGACTGCTCCAACCCAGTTGAGGAGCCCCATCAGCTCTCTCATTCTTTGTGCAGCTTCTTGGTCATCACTGACCACCTGCTGTAGGGCAGCCTGGGCCTGTGTGAGCTGTTGATCCAGCCCCATCCTTTGGTTTTCCAATTCTTGAACCCTAGCAGAGTAGTGGTTCATTGCATCAAGTGTCTGCTGCCATTGCTCAGCAGTGATGTGTGCAGGTTCCAACATTTTGGGAAATGAAAGGAAATATGAATTGTATAAGGTCTAGTATGGTTTATGCAAAGGTTTTCATAGGACAGATCAAGGGGTGAGATAGCATGCATCTATCCTGTTCCACTTGTCATATGTATCGTATTGTAAGTACCTGATGTTAGAAACATACACATGATGTCTGCATATTCTTTTGGGTATGGGAGTGGGGGTGCAGTATCTGTTGCCATGGTGTCTGTGGTGCCTTGCTTCTTCAAAGCCCTGTCTTTCCAATTCTGCTACCTCTGTGGGCATGAACTCTTTCAAGAAGTAATCAGGAAACTGGTCGCTGTTTAGCAACTCCTGAACCACTTCATCCTCTGGGTACAAGAATCCTCCTCTGTCCTCCAAAGGGATGTCTGATAAGAGGTCATTGAAGATGTCAGTGGGAAGTTCTTTGGCCTTGTGTATGAGAGCTGGATGGTGGTGTGGAAGACCTGCCTCAGCCTGTCTTCTTTCCTGCTCTGCTCTGGTTCCTATATCTGAACCAGCTGAATCCCTGTTGCAGAAATGCAAGTATACTTTGTGCAAGCACTATCAGCCTCAAACATGTGTGAGGTATCAAGAGAAATTAAGGGTACTTGTACTACTTCTGGGTACTACTTGTGATGAGGAAGATGTAGTTGAGTTCTAATGAAACACTTAAAGTCATAGTTGAGTGCAGGCATAGATGATAGTGTGAGAGTAAGAGTGAGCATGTGATTGCAGGTACTTGAAGAGAGGAAAAGTGGAGGAAAGGAGTCTATCTTGCTGTGGAACTCTGAGGGGAGAACCAGGAGAACTTGACTGAGGAGTTCCTTGGGGATCTATTGGTTTATATACTAAAGTACATATTTGTTCATGTACTGTATAGATCATAGATATAGTGTCCATGTGCATCCAGTGAGGATATGGCAGCATAGCCATACATGCATAGATCATGAAGAGAACATACCATAGGTGCATGATGTGACAGATCTAAAGATAAATGATTGTAGGGGCCAACATGCCCTAGATGTGAGACAAGTCCAATTGTGATATATGTGATGTCTGTGAAAAAGATCAAAGGGTGAAAGCACAGTCCATGAGTCTGTGAGGAGGTGAAGGATCAAGTGGGTCCATATACCCATAAGCGAAAGATAAAAATACACTTAGATGTCAGCTGTTGCTGACATGTCCTGTTAGGGGCCAAGAATGGAAAAAGAAAAAGAA